>JAQGAO010000368.1:0-36837 GCA_034697705.1 Ommatoiulus sabulosus | reverse complement strand
ATCCTTCCAGTGCCCATCCTATTGCCCCTTGTCTTGCATCGCCCCCTTGCCTTCCAGTGCCCCTTTGCATTCCATTGCATCCATGCTGCCCCCTTGCCATCCAGTGCCACCTTTCCTTCTAGTGCCCCATCCTATTGCACCCCTTCGAGATCCACTGATCGCTCCAGGACAAAGAAAATTTTGTTAAAAATAATCATAGAAGGTGGTGCGGATGACATCACTTACAGGTACAGTATGACCCATTGCCCGAATATCCTGGGTTGCAGATGCAATCGTGTTTTTCGGTGCCTTCCTTGAACTCGCACTGGGCATTGAGATCGCATAGCAGTTTGCTCTTCTCCACAAGGTCGCATGGATTTACGCATTGGCCAGGGGAATTAGAGCCTTGGTTGAAGGTGGTGGTCTTGTTGGGACATTGCTTGCAAGTAGTTTGAAGGGACTCATTCTGGTACATGCTCTTCGGGCATGGCGCACATACACGGGCCGTCGTATTCAGGAAATTGCCAGGTCGACATTTTGCTAAAATAATCATTTGATGAATAAAATAAATGTTGGCACTTTAAAATTGATTTGACAAAATGACACAATATGGAATGTTTCACTCACGCAGTACGCAGTCTGCAACAGAAACGCTGCCAACTTCCACCGTCGTGGTGTCCTGCGGGCAAGGAACACATCCGATGCTCTTGCTCTTCGTGCGGAAAAATCCTTGCCTGCAAGGTTCGCAGTTGCCAGAAAGTCCGATTTCTTGTCCAGAAATACAATCCTCTAAAAGATTGAAAGGACATTTTCAAATAACTGCAACTTACAAGCGGATTCTCTAAAGTTGGAATAATTATTTGGCCTTTGTATTGTGGCGACATTAGGGACACTAAATCTGTTTGAAATGCATTACGATGTTCCAATCTACATATTTTCAAATGCATTTCTACAATGTATTAAAATATCCCAATCAACACATTACATTTTCAAATGCATTGCAATGTTCTACTCTACAAATGCATTTAAATATTCCATTCTACAAAGTTTTAAAAGTATTCTTGAAATGTATTAAAAGGTTCGCATTACAATGTTCCAATCTACACATTTTCAAATGCAATTTTTAATTGGATTAAAATCTTCCAATTTACGTATCAAGAAATTTTTCAACTGCATTTTTGATATGTACATTGCAATGTTCCAAACTACATATCATCAAATGCAATTTGAAATGTATTACAACGTTCCAATTTACATATTTGCAAATGCATTTTTCGAATGCATTACGATATTCCAATCTACATATTTTAAAATGCATTTTTAAGTGCATTTCTTTTCAATGTGTGTTAATTTGTTAGAATTGATGTTATATCAGAAAAAAAAATATATCCTGCCCACCTCTGCATTCATTGGCTGAAGTCGCTTCAGCAGTTCGCGTGGTTAGTCCAAAACTACAAGGCAAGCATCGGAATTTGCCTTCCTCCGGCTGAAAGAATCCATGTCCACAAGACCGACACAATCCAGTGGCTTCGTCATAGTATTTTCCAGCACTGCATCTCTCTGTCCAACAGAAATTTGAAGACTTTTGTTCAAATACAGGGCATAATGTAGGTTAGCGTCATATAAGACAAAGTTTTCCTTGTGCTTACCCTTGCAAGCTGAAACACTTCGTGCTCCAGGCATGGAGGACACACCTTGCTTCCCTGCAATTGCGGGACAAGGCTTGCACTGCATTTGGGCATAATCGTTTTGATAAGAACCAATTGGGCAGGGGATACACTTCTTGGTTTGGTTATTATAGGAGGTCCCAGGAGCACAATCCACTACACGTTAATGGAAAATAGAACATGATATGTTATCTAGCCTGTTGTGACATTTGGTTCCTTTTTGGCCTTTCTGTCAGAACTAAATTTTGCATACCACAATTGGGAGGCACGACAACTTTTCCAACAGGACACGCAAAATCGCTGGTAGTATCCAAGGAGGTTGGATCAGCCACAACATTTGGAAGTGCATCTCGAACGTCAAATGCGCCGCTTTCAAACACCAGGCTTTCGACGACGTTTTTAACGGTGGACTGCTGGTTGTTGTTGACATTGGTTACTGGGTCCCTGAACGGTATCAAGATCAAAACAGATATTAATATACTTGACATCACAACACCGACCCGTGCTTCAGAATTGACACAATTCAATGCTTTCCATAGTTTCTTGCTTTTATTCAATAAGTTTTTAATTCTTATTCAAAAAAAATGTTAGGAAGGTCTAGACTCCACCAAAAGCTAGAGAGAATATTTATTGAAAATTGTCACAAGTCAAAATTTTCCTCGGACACCAGTAGCCTAGTTCAAAGGTGAACACAGAAATTAGACATCGGAGCATAACTGTACTATCCTGATTTTTTTTAAAAATTGGACTACATCTGGGGCTGCATGGTAAATGGTTGCGATATAATAAATTAATGAATGACATCATCATCATGATTTAACAAATGACGTCATCATCCGAGTTTTAATGAATGATGACGACATAATAAGTTAAAGAATGACGTCATCATTCGAATTTTAATGAATAATGTCATTATTGAAAATTGAAAATTGGCACAAGTCAAAGTTTGGCTCAGATGCCAAACTGGGGTTGCATGGTAGATGATGTCGACATAATAATTTAACGAATGACGTCATCAAGAATTTGTATAAATTACGTCATCATAAGAATGTTTATGAATGAAGTCATCATCAGCATTTTTACGAATGACGTCACTATAACAATTTCCATGAATTACGTCATCATCAGAATTTTTATGACTGTCATCATCAGAATTGAAATGGATGACGTCATTCATGAAAAAATATAAATTGAAACAGACCAGACGCCAAATAACGTAATAAAAACGACATTATGACATATACTGTATAAAAAAACATAAGTTTCCAAGTTACTTTAAAATAATGCATTCAAATTTATGTGATTTTAAAAAATGCTTCTGCAGAAAATTGAACACTTCTGAGTAGGATCACTTCTGTAGCAAGGGTGCAATATTATGCATCATCGCAATGGTTTAACTTATGCACGTCAGCATCAAGTGTAGTCTGCAGCTATAATCTTCCAAAATTTCTGTGGGAACATTACTTACCCAACTGCTGGGAAGATCACTTCCAAATCATAAGCTTCGTTATTTTCTGTCTGTCGCCGCACTCTTCCTTGCGCTTGCTTGTCGCATTTCACCCGCACCTGAAGATCGCCGCAAGATCCGGTTGAAGGTTCCGTCGTGGAACAAACTCGCCATTCTCGATTCAAACGCGTCAATCCTTCGAGCACCTTGTTCCTGATGATCTTGGTCCCGGAATCGGAACACAGGACAGACGATGGGAAATTCAACTTCATCTTGAAGATACGCTGTGCTGCTTGGGCACCTGAAAATGGGTATGCACGCTGGTAAAGTACTGACATCCCCTTTGAAATTTGACAAGAAACATTGACTGTTACAGAACTACTCATACGTGAGCAAGCCGGATACACCAAAGGCAGTCCAGGTTGCAGAGTTGGTCTCCAGTATCCTTCAGGTCCACAAGTGTAGAATGAAGGGATGGGTTCGGAAAATTCATTGCCATCTTGACACTGGATGGTGCACATCTTGTAACGGCCTTTGGAGCCCCAGGAAGAACATCGCTGGCTGCCACCCAGAGGATCTTCAGGTTTCGGGCAGAATTCAGCTAGAAATGACGGGAATATGCAAGATTAAACACAAATGTTTCCGTGCGCTTTGAAAAATTGATGGGAACATTCAGATGTTCATGTTTGCAACTGATGGCCTGTTTGAAACCAGAAAGAAACCTACGTCGGACATAAACTTTGAACTCGCAGTAGGCCAGATTCCCAGCTGCGTCAGACGCTACGTAACCCAGGTCGTAGGTGCCCCACAAGAAAACCTGCCCAGGGGCATAGTTATTGCTCTCCTGCACGCTGGTCACGTTAAAGTTGTCGCTGAATTTAGGCAACGGCCATTCCACGATCGCAGATCCATTCCTTGCTTCAGTCCAGACATCTTGGGGGCAAAAGACGACAGTTGGCGGTTCCTTGTCACGGTTGGACTGATCACAATTGACGCCGGTGAAGCCTGGGCTGCACGTACGCTGGCCGCAACTTCCGGGGCTTATCTTCTCAATGTTCCCCTCAACTCTGTGAACGATGAAATATTGAATTTTATTTTAATTTGAAAAGATTTCCCATTGATTTTCTCTTCCAAATCTTTCATCTTTCTTACTTGTCATAGCCGCTCCACCGCAGCAGGATTCCGTTGAAGAGTTCCGGGGCATTCTTGCAATTCCGGACTTGCATAGGTATTTCCACGGAGACATCAAGGGCTCTTCCCCAAACATTCACCCTACTCAAATAGCCATGGAAGCCTTGATCTCTGGGGGCGCTGCTCTGTTCGTCCGCGCTGAAGGGACTACCCAAAGTGACATAGCCGCTAAAGAGAAAAGTCAAATATTCATTGAAGATGGTACTCCAAGAAGCAGAATCTGTTTTAAATTTAACATATTGAACATATATCTTGCTTACAAAGGAGGCAGCGTTTTTCCTTGCGCATACTCGGGGAAGGTTCCAACGAGCACGGCGTCCACCACGAGGGTTACGGTGGCCTGGGAACCATCCCATACAATAGCGATATGATGCCACTGACCATCGGTTATGGTGATTGTTGCGACGTAGGGTATGAAAATTTCTGGCTGATCCTCAAATAACGTGACCCGGACGCCATTGCCCTGAATCTGCATCAGCGGATTCTTGTTCGTTGGAACATCTAGGGAGCTGTCAGATAGCGAACCAGATATTAGATTATTCAAAATAATATTACCCCAACTTAACGATTAAATAATAGGCACTTACTCCACTGAATATAACGTGTAGAAGGGACCGGAGTCGTCTGAACTTAAGAACTGAACCCAAAGTGCCACCGTAAGACTTGTCGATTGGAGTGCGAAAGGATAGGCCAAGGAGGCAAAGGATATGCGGCTGCGACTGTTAACGAACATGTCGTAGTCGATGTTGATTGCTGAAATATTTTTGAAATAAGAAATTATATTGTGAATAAATTGTAATAAAATGTTTAAAAAATTGTAATAAAATGTTTAAGAAATTGTAATCAAAATTGTAAGACGTTACAATAAAAGGTGTAATAAATTGCAATAAATATTGTAATAAATTCCAATAAAAACTGCAAGAAATTGCAATACAAATTTGAAGAAATTTCAATAAAAATTATTGGAGTTTGCAATAAAAATAGTAAAAGTTTGCTATAAAAATTGCAAGAAATTGCAATAAAAATTATAAGAAATTGCAATAAAAATTCTTGGAAATTGCAATAATAATTCTAGGAAATTGCAATGAAAATTGTAAGAAGTTGCAATAAAAATTCTAGGAAATTGCAATAAAAATTCTAGGAAATTGCAATAATAATTCTAGGAAATTGCAATGAAAAGTGTAAAAAGTTGCAATAAAAATTGTGAAAAAAAAATTGCAATAAAAAGTGCAAGAAATTTCAATAAAAATCATAAGAAATTTCCGGAATCTGCAGTAAAAATGGTAAAAAATTATAATGATATAAATAACTGTGTCAAAAGTTTAAAATCAAGCCAAGTTAATAAAACATGGACATACTTTTTCGGCAATCTTCGCCTGTTAAATTGAAAGGGCACTTGCATATAAAGCCTCCTGTCAAATCGACACAAGTGGCTGTTGGAGGACATGAAGTTGGCGTGCAATCGATGATATCCTGGTCGCAGTTCTTTCCAGTGAAACCTATAAAATAAAAATAAAATTGACCATTGGTTCTCTCCACCAAGCCATTGTTCATTTCGTAAAAATAGCAGAATTGCCCAAGTCTCTCTTTCAACAAAGATGGGCAAACACTGCTTGCATGATTGCCATACAGAGAAGCCATTGAGGGTGATTCATCAATTCAGATTATTCTCATGAAACAACCAAAAAAACATGCAAAACTCTCGTTGGATTACAACCAACTATTGAAAAATTTTAATAGAATCCAGAATAAACGTTCATGGCCACAAATAAAAATGGAAGAAACAGGACATCTTAAGCAAAGCGTCATCAAACCCGTGCTATGGCACGACCGCAACAACGTACCAGGAGGACAAGTGCATTTGTATCCTTTCTCAAAATCTTCACAAGTGGCTCCATTCTTGCAGAGCCCGGCTTCGCAGGCGTCAAAATCGTGCTGACAACCAACTCCGGAGAAGTCTTCCGGGCATGTGCAATTGAGACCGCTGCCAAAATCTTGGCAGAGCCCGTTGTTCAGGCAGGGATTTCCGATGCACCTCTGTGGGGCTGTCTGACATTTTTTGCCATCTGTTCCAGAAGGGCATCTACGAAAGAAGAAAGAAGATTACTCTTGTGCTGAAACAATGGCAACGCACCAGAATTCGATGTCCAATATGTTTACGTACACGCAAAAGTAATCGAGGAACAGGTCAATGCATTTGGCATGGTTGAGGCACGGACTGGACGTGCAGGAGGACACATCTTTTTGGCATCGCTCGCCAGTCCAACCAGCCGGACATTGACAGGAGAAGGTATTGATGCCATCTCTGCATGTCCCGCCGTTCAGGCACGGACTGGTGGTGCAGTCATTGATGTTGGTTTCGCACAACTCGCCTGTGAATCCTTGAAGACAACTGCAACGGAAGCTGTTGTCCAAATCAAGGCAGCGGTCAGTTCCGGAAGGATTGCAAGGGTTGCTGGAGCATTCGTCCGTCGCTGCTTCGCATTGCAGTCCTATATTTTTTATTACAAAGAATCCATTAAAGCTATGTACTGTTAAAACAGAATTTAATAAGATATTTCACAACATTCCTGTTTTATGAACAATACTAAAAAAGACACCCGAACATAGCTGTGTTATTCTTCTATTTTGTAACGTTACGTAGAACAATATGTACATCTGGGACAGCATAAGTAAATGAAGTCATTTGAGCAATGACGTCATAAGAATTTGAATGAGTGACGGCATCAAAATTTGAATGAATTACGTCATCAGAATTTGAATTTTAATAACTGATGTCATTAGAATTTTAGTGAATGACGTCATCGCCAGAATTTTAATAAGAGACGCCATCAAAATTTTAATGAATGACGTCATCAGAATATTTCTGAATGATATCATCAGAACGTTTATAAATGACGTGATCACCAGAATTTTAGTAAGTATCGTCTTCAGAATTTTAGTGAATGACGTCATACATAACTTTTATTAATGACGTCATCAGAACTTTAATGAACAATGAGTGATGCCATCAGACTTAATTTGTATGAATAACCATATCAGAAGTTCGCCTTCTCTGGAAAAATCTGTTACTAGTCAACATGGTAGAAATTAAAGAATCATTCTTTTAAATTGCTCACCTACAAATCCAGGTCGACATTGGCACGAAAACCCTTCCAGGCTATTGACACAAGTTCCTCCATTTTGGCAGGGATCCGAACCGCAATAGTCGATGGTATGCTGACAGAGTGACCCAGTATAACCGGCATCACACTGACATTGGAAGCCGTTGACTATGTCCACGCAATGGCTATGGTTGGCACACGGATTAGATGCGCAGTCATTGATGTTGACGTTGCAGTGATCACCTAACAAGTAAGAATGCACAATTCATGTAAGGCAACCATTTGAAAACTGATCCCTTTCCAGTATGAGGAATAAAATAATTACCCGTCCATCCAGGGTTGCAAATGCATTCGGAAAAGAAGACACGATCCACACATACGCCATTGTTGCAAGGGTGGGGCTTGCACAAGTCCACTTTAACGTGGCACCGCTTGCCGGTGAAGCCTGGCGGGCAATCGCAACTGAAATCGTTGACCAAATCTGTACAATTTGCCCCAACCAAACAAGGATTTGTCTGGCAATCATCTAAAGACAGGAGAAAGCTCGTTTACAAAATTATTTCCAACAACAAAACCAAAACCCAAGAATTTGGATTATAATATTAATGAACAAATATGCACTAATACTGAAAAAAGGATCGGTTCAAGAATTTGCAAGAGATCGTGGCATGATGGTCAGTTTGTTGTAAAATCTACGAAATGTTTGCATGATCTACACCAAATTATTGTAAAGTATCCTAAAAAAGAATTTTAGAACTCAAAATGACCTGTGTTTATCTCGCAAAGTTGTCCTTCCCATCCAGGAGGGCATTTGCATCTGTAGCGGCCTTGTTGAAGAGGAATGCAAGAAGCCCCATTGGCGCATTTGTTGACATCGGTCGTGCATGGATTTATCGTCACATTGCAACTGAAAGAAAATGTTTCCAAAATTGACTTTTAGCAGAAAACATTCTACAAACTCAGCAAAAGGTTTAAAAAACTTTGATACAACTAAACTGGAGAGAAAGTTGGAGAAATGAGAAAAGGGAGAATAAAAAAAGACACCGGAACTTAGCTCGGTTTAAAGCAGAACTACATGTACATCTGGGACTTATAATAGTGCATAGTAAATGACGCCATCTGCAGAATGTAAGGAATGACGTCATCATCAACATTTTTAATGAATGACGTCATCTGCCCTTTTATGATTAACATCATTATCAGAATTGTAATGAATGACGTCATCAAAATTTTAATGTATGGCGTCATCAAAATTGTAATGAGTGGCGTCATAAAAACTATATGAATGACGTCATCAGAAATGTTATGAGTGACGACATCCTCATAATTGTAATGCATGACAACAGCATGATTTTAATGAGTGACGTCATTAGAAGAATTTTAACTAATAACGTCCTTCATTGTCCTTCAAATGTCACGTTTTACGAACAAAAATCGGACATTCCCTTAAGTCGTGGAAAGACGTAGTTTTTCGTCAAAAACAGAATTTAGAATGTAATATGCGATTTTAGAATGCTAATGTGACCTACCTGGGACCCGTGTAACCAGTGCGGCAAAGACAGCGGGTGTTATCAACACCAGGGAGATTTTGGCACATGGAATTTGTCGGGCAGGTGTTGTTGGCACAGTCTTCAACTTCTATTTCACAATTCAGGCCACTGTAACCTACAGCCACACAAAAAATTATGGTCAGTATTTACGAAATCGAGGAATTGCAATTTAGTCAATCTCATTGTAGGGCATTTTTATACTTGACAAAGATAGATAGCCTTCACAAAGTCCACGGTTTTCAATTTACCTGGATTGCACGAGCAAGTGTATCCTCTGGGAGCATCCACACACTTGGCTCCATTGTAGCATGGACCACTGGCACACTCATCAATGTCTTCTTCGCATTTCAAGCCAGAGAATCCAGCAGGACACAGACATTGCGGGGTGTGATAACGCACCACACACAAACCATCATTTTCGCAAAAACCACGACCACACTCAACTACAAGGAAAATAGCAAGTTATTAAGAAGTATTTTACAGCATAGAAACAAGTATTTTTAAAATGCATAACTTTGATATAAACCAAGCATTTCTGATTTTTAGGTACAAAATACTTGCATTTCTTAAGTTTTTTGTTTCCTAAATAAGAGAACTCAAACTGAATATAATATTTATTCCTCAAAATTTTATATTTTTCGCACTTTTAACATAGTCATTAACAAGTTACCCAAGACACACATTTTTTTAAACCTTACCAGGTGTACACTGGTCAACGTTGCTGCTTCCAGTCTGCGCAGTATATAATGTGTGATTACATTCCACGCATCCAACTTGACCTTCGGCAGGTTGATAAAAGTTCAATGGACAAGTAGAGCATGGCTCCAAACCAGTTGAAGAATAATGACCAGGAGAACATTGGGCTAAACATGTGATTGAATCCATTAATAATGGTATTTTAAATGAAAATAAATTATGTATTTTAATTGAGGGGCTGGAAATGTACCTCTGCATTCGGAAACATGGCTGGCACCCGGTTGATAGGTGTATGTCTGTGCCGGGCAAGCATGGCATTCCTTAAATCCATCAGCAGGCGGATGGCCTGCATAGGTGTCCAGTGCACACTGCAGACATGGTATCATTCCCGTGGGAGAGAAAGTGCCCCAACCACAAACAGCTGAAAATCAGAAAGTTCGTCAGTATTTTTATTGGTCTACTTACAGTACGAATTTCATTTTTTAAAACGTCAGGTGCAAGTTCACCGCATTTACAACAATAAATTTCGGTGAAACCTTGAAATATTATATTTTTGTTGTATAAATGGTAGGTCAAAACTTGACTCTACACAAATCAAATATAGACCTTTGCCAGTCATGAATGGAACTGGGAAACTAAGCAATTTCCGACAATTTGGCTAGTATTCGAAAATTTTGTTAATATTCAACAATTGTCGAATTGTGAAACTTCGGAGAATTCGCAAAATTGTCGAAAATTTGCAAAACGGTCGAAAATTTCTCAAAATTATCGAATAATTGGCAAAATTGTAGAATCCATGCAAAATTGTCGAAAATTCGTAAAATTGATGAAATTTAACAATACTGTCGAAAAATTTATAAAACTGTCAAAAATATGCAAAATTCTCAAATAATTGTCACAATTGTAAAAAACACGCAAAATTGTCGAAAATTCGCAAAATTGTTGAAATGTAACAATATTGTCGAAAAATTTCCAAAACTGTCAAAAATATGCAAAATTCTCAAAAATTCGAAAAAATGGATTTGCTAAGAGGCTTTTTTGTCATCAATTTTAGCCATTAATTTCATAGTCATGATTGAAAATTTTACATTGGTCATTTTAATTCTAGAATGACTATTTTAGTCATGATTGAAAATTTATTCGACTAATGCCCAACTCTGACACCAATATATATTGTCACAATTTATGAATGTCTGCATTTGCAATTTACTGTCTGTTTATTTAGAAACTAAACAAAACTTGACTTTTTCAAGCTTTTCAAATTTGCAAAATTTGCAAGTTATTTTTAGCAATTTCAACACTCACGGATGCAATCTTCTCGTTTCTTCGTGCCATTCACTTTAGTGTATGTTCCTACAGGACAACGTTTGCATTCGCCCTGTCTGAGTTCATCTTGATAAAAGCCTCTGGAGCAGACTATGCATTCCTCCTGCTTATCGTCCGAAAAGGTGCCCGCTGGACAATGCACTAAAATGGAACAATTCAGCACAATTGAAATAATTGATATTTGAACTAAACACATTTGCATTTTCTGGCAATGATTGAGGTTTCTAGGTTTAAAATAGGAACTTACGACACTGAGGAATATTTTGTCCAGTTTCCTTATTTAGAATTTCTCCTTTGTTGCAAGTAAATCCACGTGAAATGGACGACTCTTTGGCTTGAATTCCCGGACACTGACCCTCGGCTGTCACATTGAGCAAGGGTTCAATGATTATGTTGGTACCAGGAACAGTAAGATCAAAAATTAAGCCCAGCGTGGAGCCACAGAGATCATAAATGAGCTGTTGTTTGACTGCTGGGTCCACTCTGAGGATAAAATCGATGCTAATCTAAAATAAGAAATTTTAAGAATAAGCAAACTTTTAATCTTGCAAAATTTCAATCTATTCAAAGAAGAATCTATAAAAGTACTTTGGACTATTATAATAATTATTTTTTCATTATATTGAGTAACCTTTGTTGGCAAAGCAAAATATTACTGTGGTGAAATTCTGATGCCGTTAATTATTAAAATTCTGGTGACCATGTCATTTACAAAAGTTCTGATGCCGTCATTAATAAAAGTTCTGATGATGGCATTGACTAAAATTCGGATGACATCATTTTTTAAAATTATAGTGATGACGTCATTCACTGAAATTATGATGACATCATTTAATTAAATGTTGATGACGTCACTTATTAAAATTCTACTGATGATGTCATTCACTACAATTCAAATGATAAGCTTTAGGGCGCATGGGCAGCTAAGGCCAAAAACCGCCCATGCTTTGACAGGGAACCGTCTGACCCCTTAAGTTGACAGAAAAAGACACTGAGGACGAGCCCGTACGGCGGTTCCTCGACAGAACAATTCAGGGACACGACAGGGCACCAGTCATAGACAGGCACACTACAGCAAAGATGGACAATAAGGATAGCAAAAGAGCAAAAAAGGAGCACGAGGAAGACCCCCCAAGGCAGGGTCACGTACATGTCTGCTATGAGATCAGCGGAGCGAAGGAATTAACCCCAGGACCGAGAAGAAGAGGACAACCTTATTCGCCCCGTGAAATCTGCACATTTGGACAAGTTCAATCCAAGATCTTATCTAACATTTTCATCATGGACACTTACATCATTTTCCGAAGAGATGTTGACTTGGGTGTCATGGAAGGAGACTTTCATGTCCACATTAATGGAGCTGCATCTCTGCGTCAGAATGCTTCCAAGCGATGCATACGATTTGGAGATCTGGGAAACGTAGGCATCTCTGCAAGAACCAGATAATGCGCCGAATGGACGATAGCTGACATGCGGAACAACGTCGTAGGCTGCTTGGCGTCCTTGAGTGGGAACGCAATCGGGTACAATGCGGGCGGGGGTCCATTCGTCTTTGTCTTGACAGGTAAAGGTCTTGGAAGGTTCTCCATCAATGAAGCGATGTCCTTCGTCGCAGGCAGCCACACAGCTGGCACCGTTTTCAGAGCCGCTAGGTAGGCAAGATAGATTGCCATTTGCAGGAGGTTGCAGAGCCCATGTTGCGCAAGGAGCCGCTAATCAAGACAATATATAAGTCATAAATTCCTTGGAAAATAGTAGATGGTTTCCAATCCTGCATGGAAAACACTAGGTTTTCTTGCCAATTAGCACTTACCATTGACAACGGCCTGGAAGTAGCAGACTGCCTTATTGCCGGAGGGATCGGCCGCCGTCACTGTCACATTTTGATAGGAGCCAACAGTGACGTTTGCTGCAGAAGGACTGAAGGTGACATTCGTCGTGTTGGAATGATCAAAGACAATTGGTGAGAGACGAGAATCGTTAAATGCAACTTCGTAAAAGTTTTGTTTGGTGACCACTTCGGCAACAAACGAAGGAGGGCAAGAAATGGATGGTGGGGTGTCATCTGCAATGATGGCAAAAAGTAAAGTCAGCATCATTTACTGTCTCTTACAAAATGTAACATGTCTTGCAGAACACACTCTTACCCGGTACTAGAATGGTGATATCGCAAATGGCCACATTGCCATCATAATCAAATGCCAAATATTCGACCAGCGTATTTTCAAATACGGTGATCGGAGGCTTGAAGAACGGTGGATGAACTTCGAACCTAGCAATTCTTCCAGAATTATCGATGGCTGTCGGCTCGACAAAGTTGACCGGTTGAAGGCCAGCTGAGGTCTTGTTGACGATGATGGGGTCGCTTGGACAGTTAATGAATATAGGAGGTTCGCTGTCTGCAATTGAACAGAACAAAATTGTTGGTAAAACAGTAAATGGCAAGACAATGTTGCGTATTCTCAAGAATGTTTTGCAATGTCCATGTCTCACCAACGCAAGCAGGATAACCAGTTTCATAGCCCAGCAAGACAGGTTCATCAACGGCTTCACATCCCATGAGCTCAAATTTCAAGCAAGGATTCTTGTCGTATGAAACAATGCCCAGAATGATGTATCGCGCTTGAACACTTTCAGGTAAATTGATAAGGGCAAGTTCCCCATAATTGCCAGGATCTCTCGATGACAAGTTGAAATTCTGCAATTGGATTTATCGCATTTTCAGAAAATTTCAGGAAATTCTGAAAAATCTGATCATTTTACATAACTCACAAGAACTCGTATTTCCATTTTGGGATCAATTCATATTTCACAATTTCCAAAATTCTTACCGGAAAATAAACCACAAAATCGTCCTTGACATGAGTCTTGTAGAAAAAGCGGATTTCCAAAGGACGACCAACAACGTCGTTGGTGACAACTCCTTTGACGAACATGGATTTAATCCAGTGCACTTTCCCAAGATCGACAGACACAAAAGACAGCGGTTCTTGCTGAGCACACCATCCAGTCGCACTGTTCATGCGAACATTCTGTTCAGAGAAAAATATGAGAAAAAACAAGTTAATCAGAAATATATGTGACCACATTTTCTGCAGAATCTTTTCCTTCCTGTTTATTGCTGATGGACAATGTACCGTTTACACGCATCAATAGGACATTCTTTTTCAAAAATATAACTTTCCATAAAGTTTGAAATTGGATTTAAAACATTTATAGCAAATTAAACAAATTCTTTGGACTAAGTTATTTATGACTTAAAAACATTTCAAAATGAAAAAGAAATCAATTTTTGAGCAAAAGGCAAAAATCCGTCCTACTTACCACACCCTCGTAATTCCGTCTCTCTGATGTAACATTAATGGCTTTATCTGGGATCAGTCCTGACGTGAGACCTAGGGGCTTCACCACTTTGCAAACAGGGCCTAATAATAAAAATTGAAGTTATACTAAATATCATGAATCAACTTGTCATGATTATGTAACAACATTATCGGTGGCAGTTTACGTACTTCGCACACATTTGATTGGCGTGTCAACGATGGGAATATAACCATGCCTGATGCAGCCAAAGTTGATTTCCGACCCTTGTTCATAGCTGGTGGCTTTCTGCACACCATCCGGAGGTCGACCTGGGTCTACGCAAACTGGCCCTTCACACTTCAAATCTCCAAAATCCCACATCCCTTCCTCGGTGCAACTGATGACATTGTTTCCGGCAGTTGAACGTCCAGCGAGGTGGAAATTCTCTTCGCATTCAAATGGAAAAGTTGATCCGAATTTGGTGTCTCTGAGTTTGCTGTATGATGCCCCTGAAGATGGGGTTGGCGTACCACAATCAATTCCTAAATGACAGAAGACATGACAAAGACTGTGAGATCAAGGTAAATTTGGAATGGCAGGTCATGACAACATGCCGATGGTTCAATTAAAATATTTCATAAACTGTGTAGCAATATAACATGTACGAATGATGAATTTTTCATCACAGATTTTAATTACTGTTTCCAATGTAAAAACACTAATTCACCATATTTACAATAATAAAAAAGGAAAACATAAAATTTACTAAAAGTTACGATGCATTATGCTACCATCAGTCTTTTGAAAACCATTAAGGGAATTTAAAAAAAAGAAATTATTTGCATTCCTACAAATATTTTTAGAGTAAATACTATCTTAACAATTCCGATTTTTAACAAAATAATTTGATTAATACAGCTGAAAATCAAGGAATTTAGAAAAAAAGAAATTATTTTCATTCCTACAAATATTTTTATAGCAACTACTATCTTAGCAATTCTGAGTCATGACAAAATCGTTTGCTTAAAAGAGCTGCGTCTGATTAAAACAGCTAAATTTAATTTTTGTAAATTTTATTTGTCAACAATTAAGTTGCTTTTCTACGAGTGGGTGCATCAATTTTCAATTTTATTGAATTAACATTATAGAAGAAATGCAAGTTACATGAAGCATAATTTAAAAAAAACTGCTTAAACGAAAAACAATCAAACAGAAGGTGTTCGACATATTCTATTATCTGCAGACATTTTATAGCTGCATGGAAGCCCTTACTTGGACAAACCGGTGGAGTTCCAGACATCCAATACGATGACCGCCCAGGTCGTGGATCATATACGCACTGCCGGAAGCTTGCTGTTGTGGCCAATGATAAACGCCTTCCAGTTTCCGTACAGCTAAAAGTTTCGTTCTCTCCATAAGGAATGGTGTCATTATCCACTTTGTCCATTCTGGCGACTAAACTTTGCGTTGGGTTATCCTCGATCGCCTCGCATTTAGCGACTGGAACATGGAAAGGAATTGCACACTGAGCAAAGAAAGCTAACAAATTTTAAAACAAATTTGCAACAAACTAAAAAGCTGAGGATACTCACAGTTGCAAACGGGAACAGTTGCATTCCAAACTCCTCCCGCTGTGCACAGCATTGTCGCTCCTCCTTCCATGACATAACCAAAGTCGCATTGGAAATTGACCACGTCGCCAAAGTGGAACAACTGCTTAGTCGACAACAGCAGTCCATTTTCTGGATTACTTAACTTGGGACACATTTTTGCTGCAAAAAAAAAAATTATTTGAAATCTAATGTATTATTATTAGATAACTTCTGCTCGTTCCAGACCAGTTACAATCAATGCCAAAGAACAAGTAAAAACAAATATTTTCGACTATTTTTACATTTAAACGCATGATATAATCCCAAAAATAATTGCAATAAATGTACTCACGAACACAAGTGCGATTGAGCATATAGAGATCCCCTTCCCGAGCGCCATTTTCACTGATAGGGATATTAAACCCAGCAGTCCCATTGGCAGTGAACAGTTCGTAGCCATTGTTACAAGAGCAGGCAAATCCACCGGCAGAGTTGGTGCATCGATGGTCGCATCCACCATTATCTTTCTGACATTCGTTGGTATCTGCATCCGAAGCAAACAAGACAACAATTTAGTTTCTGGGATAATAGCAAAGTCTAGGTTTAATTCCAAGAACATTGTCTGCTGCATGCTGACCTTGACAATCTTGTCGCGAGCAGCCCATGAGTTCTAAATGCATGCAAGGTGCCACGACATACTCGGCAATGATGAACCTCAGATATCTTGCTTCGAGGGCTTTTGGAAGTTCGAAGACAGGAATTCCTGCTCCGGCAGAAGCATCGTAACGGAAATCCAACACCTGCACATCGCAAAAACAACAATCGCAAATGTAAGAACCACCGAGTACCTTATTATTGAAGTGCTTTAATCTGTGGGCATAAGAATTTCGGAAGCCTCACCTCTCCTTTTGGAGTTGAGTAATCCCGAAATACGTCTTTCAAGTCATTGGTGTACTGAATTCTCACTTGGGAAGCGAAAGCTGTTGCTCCGTCATTGCGCTTCGCAGGCTGAGTTCGGAAACTGTGAAGGACGGTTGGAGCCAACATATCAACCTGGAATATGAATTTGGTTGTGAAATATAAAAATAATCACGAATCCTTGTTGTAAAATATAAAAATAATCATGAATCTTTGTTTAAAAATATAAAAATAATCATGAATCCTTGTTCAAGAAGCTTACCATGATCCAGTTATCCCCTACTTTTGGGCTGTTGCCGCACCATACTTTCTTATCATTTAGACGTACACCCTGGAAAAAAAATACCATAATTGAAGCAATGTAAACTAATTCAAGAAAAGTAACCATAACTTAATGAAAAATTAAGATTTGGGCAGTTATGGCAAATGAACTAGACGTCTTTTGATCTTTGTCATAAATGTCTGCCCTCATCGAAACAAATTTTATTTCAAAATATGAATGGATTGAAACGCTGTAATGCTTTAAAGCAATGTAATACAATGCAATAATAATGTGCAATTCAATGCTATGCAATGACGATAATATTTTAAAAAAAATGTATTTTGAAATGCAATTACGAAAATTATTTTCAAATTCATTGTAGAAATTCAGTTTGTTTCAATGTGGGTGGTAACATCAAACATAACATGCAATCAGTTGATCATTTTCAGTAAAATTCCTTTGTTTTGTGCATCGCGTACCACTTTATCATAGCCCACTTCTGTGCCTGAAACCACAATATTCACATCTGGAATGGCTCCCGTGCTTAGACCTAAATCTCCGATGGGACGACAATCTAAATTCGGAGCGAAACCCTGGCGACATTTACAGAAGAATGCCCCTGGTGTGTTGTCACAGTCTGTAGAAGCGGCATCACAAGCCTGGGATGCACATTCGTTGATGTCTAAAAACACATGTGGCGGTCAGAACAACATTCCAAAGAAAACAGTAATATTAAGCAGGCCATTTTTATTATGTACCTTCACACGTAGGAATGCTATCGAACGTTTGGTTTGCTCCACAACTGATTGTTTTGCTTCCCTTCAATTTGTAGCCACGAAAGCATTGCACCACCGCCTGATCTCCAAAAAAGTAATCTTTATTGGGCTCCGAAATAAAGCCGTTAGCTATTTGAGGTACGCTGTGGCATTTACTCCCTAAAAATATGCAAAAAATTCAAAATTAGCAAACATACAATTAAACGAAAATATCTTCTTGCCAGATTTGTCAGGGTTCCCCCACAAAATTTCATATTCCACTTCCCTGACTTTTCCAAGTTTTTAAACAAATTTCCCTGACCAATGACAATGTCAAAATTTACATATTCTAAGATTAGCCCCTTTTTTTCAAAATTGACACAGGACAATATTCAATATTTTACAAAACTCACTACTAACTATTTGGAATATGTTCAAAAGCAATGTTGAAAAAATGTTGAACACTTTACAAATTTATATTTAGAAAATGTAGATACTTTTGCAAATTTCTCCTTGGAAGATTTGAAAATTTTGCAAATGTGTCCTCGGTAAATTATCAAAATTTTGTAAATTTGTCCTCAGAAATGGACTGTTGAACATTTTTCAGATTTGTCCTCTGAAATTGGTGAAATCTGCAAATTTATGCTGGGAAAATGTTTAAAATTTTGCAAATGCGTCCTGAGCTAAACACGTGGAAACATTAATTTTGGATTGTAACAACATTAATATCTTGAATTTCCCTGACTTTTTTTAAAAATAGTTAATCTTTCCCGACTTTTCCAAACATTTTCTGGTGTACTGAGGAACTGAGAAATGTTCTCCCATGTTCACAAATTTTAATGAAAACAAGAACTTAGGGATGGTAATTTAACCATGCCACATGAACGTTCTTCATCCTTCGATTCAACCACATTAAAATTGTGTACTTCTGATAACATCTCAAAAAAGAATTATAGTAAAGCTTTCGAATAAGTCCATGTCCATGTGATACACGTGTCAAAAATCAGAATCTGGATAATATTATTTTGATACAGTTTTTCGGAGACTAACTAAGCCTGTACTTACTTTTGCAAACTGGAGGCGCTCCTGACCAAGACCCATTGCTCATACAGACGACAACGGGAAGTCCGCTACGATAGTATCCATTTTCACACTCTATCCTTACTATAGTTCCATAACTGCTATCTGCTCCATTCAACACATTCCTGATGCCGTGTGGGGTTTCAGGTAGGGGTGGACATTCAGAAGCTAATTTTTGAAGAGGAGATATTTCAAATGTTAAAGGAAATCCGATTGTTATGAATAACCTGATAAACATTAAGTCCAAACATACAGTAAGTATGAACTTACTTATGCAAATTGGGAGTTCTTCCCACTTCCCATCGGCGTTGCAGCTGATTGTTTCAGTGGGTTTGGTGCTGCGGAACACAAAGCCGGCGTAGCATTGGTAGGTCACTGTTCCCTGGTATGTTACATTGGTGGCATTCACGGCAAAACCATTGTCTATTTGCGGAACAGGGCCACAATAACGAACTGAAAGAAATATATTGAAAATCATCGAATAATGCAATGGATCGAATTGCCGAATTGAATAAAATCACATAAACAACCTTCCAAAGCCCTACACAGATTGAAAAACAATGGCACAAAAGGGAAATCTGAAAATACCTTGACAATCTGGAATGGTGCTGACGCTCCATTTTCCTCCAATTTCGCACTCGGACGAAATTCTGTTCTTGCCATTGCGAAATTCTTGACCCGTTGGACAGGTGAAACTGACTTTGGTGCCAAAGTAGTGATCTCTCGTTGTGGCAATGGCGTTCTTTCCAATCTTCATTGGCGGACAGTCTGATAAAAATCAAATGTTAAACTTAATCACAATTTTTATTGCAACAAATGAAATATACAAAACATTCGAGCAGTCAATCTGCTCGCAGATGAGCGAAAAAAATGTTTCTTATAATTTCCATTCAATCGCAATACCTGCGCTGAATGTTGAAGTCCATCCGCTTGCTGTTCGCAGAGGATCCGTTATGAACCTCAGAGTCATTTTTCCGCTGGATGCCGTGAGTACCATTTCCGGTCTGGAGTGCCCGGTGAAGCCCTTATTCGGATGCAATCGAACTCCGCTAGTGTTTGGACCGTCAAAGACCTTTGTGGAAAATAACGACAACTTTAGCATTTATAAAGACAAAATTTACAATATCAGTTTAGCGGATTTTAGAGACTATTTATTATTGATGAATGCATGATGCATGCTATGAATTACTGAATCTAAAATCTGGCAAAACTGAATTTTTTTACACAGGAATTTTCTAAGATAAAACAATACAATATACATTATTTCAAAACATTTCTAAGATAAATAATTAAAACACGTGCATTCCATCCTACTTGGGTTGTTTTATATATAACTTGCAATTGTTTTATTTTTCTGGTTAATCTCAGAACTCAAGATATGCATTTAAAATATTGCACCCCTCCTTCAGGAGTAATCAGGACAGTCGCAACTCAATATTTTCCATTTAAAGATAAAGCACGTTTTAATGCACTGTAAAATAAAGTGACAATATTGTCAGTTTACAAAAACTATGGTATAAGCTATTATGATGTGTCATTTTTGCCAGAACGTTTAATGCCGTCTTAAAAGCAGAAATTGAAGATTTTCGAGTAGTGTCACTTCTAAAGTGAGGGTGCGATATGTTAAGGCGGTCACATACGAGGCACTTCATATCCGGAAATTTGTTTCCAGAAATATTGTTGCTTGATATTTTCCCATGTGTTTGAAACTATTTCCTTCGCAAATATTGTTTCCAGAGATATTTCCAGAATAGAAAACGATCCTTATCAGAGCAACTTATTTCTGGAAACAAACTGACTTCATTAAATTTACAGGCAAGCACAAAATTTTCTTTCTTATGCCTAGTAGCCAATCAGGAAAGAAGCTGGAATAAGCAGTGTTGTCAAGTTAGCTTCCCTGCATGCCTTTTTTAAACAGTGCTCTCATATTTTCTAGGAATTGTTGAGATATACTCTAGGGATAAATTCAAAAATACATTGCTCCGTGTGTGCAGCAACAGGATTATTTTTCAAATTTCTAGAAATTTATTTCCGGATATAATTTGCCTCATGTGTGACGGCCTTTAATTAAAATTCCATGAACAGTCATATCATTCCATTAGCGAACATTGTTTACAATAAGGGTTCCAAAACTGCAACCTTTTGTTGCGGAAATGGGTATAACTGCTCAGTGGTGACCTTCAGTAAAGGTCAAGTTTACACATGACAAAAATATCTCGCAATGTATTTGATTTGATTTTAGCAGCGATAGTTGGCTCGATGATAAGGATAACCGGAGAGGAGCGCCCCCCCCCCCCTCCCTCCTCAGCCATGGCCTGAATGGTAGTTAAATAATAAGTCAATGAACTTAATATAAATGAAGGGCAAAAAAAATCTCTTAGGAATTTTGAAAACACCTCTAAGATGATAAGGGACTACAAGATAAGGGGAGGAAGCGCCACACCTATTCACCTCACAGTGGGCAACAACCCGTCAACGAAAGGTTTTAATATTGCCAAAACAAAAACAATCCAATGAAAAAGGGAGAGGAAAAGAACAGTTACTAAATTTATTCAAGAAAGTAGTTTTCAAATGCAAATGAATTTCGGAAAGGTAGCTAGAACCCTCCGGGGAGGACGGTCGACTGCATTCTACAAACAATCAAACAAAAAAAAAAGTTATTTTAGCACCAATACTGTTTTGGGGGTCCACAGAAGAATACGATACATTTGATTTTCAAGCGTATGCGAAATTCCCTGTATTTCATGTTTGTTTGATTGTTTGTTTGTTGATTTTTAACGTTGTCTTGTCCCACGTTAAACAAAAGGTTTAGAGATATATTTTCGGAAATGCATTTCCTGTATTAAAAATGGTTCTGGAAATGCATTTCGGAGAAAATTCTATTTTAGCTTAAATTCTCAAGTTATTCAGAAATCTGTATAGATTGGAACATCCAAATTATTTCATAATATCGTGCATATGTACGTATTTTTAAATATATTTGAATAAATAAATGTAAATACAGTTTAAAAACGTAACACCATGCATTTAAAAACTTATTTCCAAAGCACTACTCGAATGAATTTAAAAATTCATGGAGCAACATTATCTTTTGGTGTATATTTTGCAATGTGATAAAAATACATTTTGAAATATATTTTAAATATATTAAACAAAATATAGATCAGTGATGCGGTTTTATACAGTAAATGCATTTGCATGATAAGAACATATCTGCAAATAAATATTTTGTAATATTTTTTAAAAATGCATTTTTCATATTGTATATTTTGCAATGCAACAAAAAATGCATTTTGAAATATATTTGAAATATATGAAAATATATATATATATAAACATGTAATTGTGATGCGATTTTATAAATGTAACTGATGATCGACACATGATCGACACATATTTGAAAATACACAATTTTTGTAATATTTTTTAAAATGCATTGTAGAATAATGCTTTTTTAAATGCATTGCTGGATACATTTACCAAAATGCATTTGAATTGCATTTGGATTAGGTGCCTCATAAAATATATTTTCTTTAAAACAAATTTCACAAAATGTACGAGGGTATCAAAAAACCTAATTTAAACATATTTTTAAGAAATATATATTAGTAAATTACTTTGTAAACATATTTTTAAGAAATATATATTAGTAAATTACTTTGTAAACATATTTTGAAAATCAGAAATATATTTTGAATGTATTTCAAGGTATTTTCATTTAATTGTGGGATATTTCATGTTTAGGGGTGAACCCCACTGCAGCACATGCAATGATTTGAAAATGTAGCATGATTAATAAGATCCAGAAATTTCGGCTCATCGATCTGCACTTGGGCCGGAAGTGCGTGAGTGCGGATAATTACAATTTTCGGATAAAAATTAAATCACGTACTGTATGTAAGAGACCAGAGATTTGGTAGAAATACTGGAAATGGACATCGTCGACGTATACAAGAGGAAATAATCAAATATCGTTCATGCTAAGTGACTTCAGTTCTAGGAAAAAACTGCTCACGAAAGTGCAATTATCGTAATTTTTGCAAGATTTGTTCACGGATGGATCCAAGCGCTTGCAATTTCAACATAACCGGGCGTTATAAACTACTCAGAAAACCGCCATAATGTTAACATTCTGCTCACGATGTGCTGCAGAAGGGAATTAAGAAATGAGGAAAATTGGCATTATAAAGTCCAAATTGTTGTATTCAACTGCAGCCAACATAAAACTCCTCCACAATTTACCGTCAAATAATTATCCAGACATCTGGAGCATTCTAAGGCATCTTAAAAAAAACATCTTGCCTAATATCCACCCGGATTTTAATCACTATATTATATAAAACAATTACAAAATGTCTTAAATTGTTTCCAGGAAGAAGGTACTTCGCTCGACAACAAGAATCCAAAACACGTTAATAAGTTTCAAAATGAAAATTTAGTACTTTGGAAAGTGCATCAAACGACATTCTTAGTCAATGCTTGGTTCAAAATGTTCATAAAAACAAACAATTGGAATGTACATGTACATATTTTTGGGTGTTGTCAAAAATTGATATGTCAACTTTTAAGGCATTTCTTGAAGTCGTTTAGATTTTAGACACTTCAAATCTACAGTTTAAAATTCTCCAATCCTCATTTAGAACGACTGATTAATTAATACTGTCCCTTATTTATATTTAACCTACGATTATTTAATAAAAATATTTTGTAATGCAAAGCATTTCCGACATCCGAAGTTTGGAGATTCTCATTTTCCAAACTAAATTAACGCCTATCTGACTAAAATTGCAGCAAAAACATGACAAACATTATGTTTGTTGCTCAAATTAGTTGTGAACAATCTTTCACACTCGTGTAATTTTTGAGCATGGATGCTCATGATAATTTAAACTGCTAGTCCGCCCTTGAATTTAAAAGTAAAGGGAATTCCCTAAATAGCTGCCGAATCATTCAAGGAAAAGTTAGAATAATACTTAATTGTGAGTTCCTGGACTGGAGGTGTTTGGATGAAACACCTTTTTTTAAATACTTTTGCAAGTTTAAAGTTACGTTTAAAAATCTTATTAAATTGAGAAAAAATTGTTGAACTTTTAGGAAACATGGCAGCCTTTTTGTCATGATAATTTGTTAGGCCACTCAAGAAACAATCCCGCATCAATTAAAAGTTTGCAACATTTCATCGAAACCATTCAGATAAAGCTAAAGGCATGCAGTCACACACGTGGCAATTTATTTCCAGAAACTTGTTTCCAGATATATTGCATTATTGCTTGCTATTTCCTGGTGTGTTGGGAAAAAATTCCTTCACAAATAAATTTCCAGATATAATTCCAGAAAAGAAAATTATCCTATTCTGAGCAACTTAGTTACAGAAACAAACTGACGTCATAGGTTTTATAGTCATTCACAAAAGTGTTCTGTTGGATAGCCAGTCAGAAAAGACAACGTCATAGGATGGAATAAAAGGCAATGCGGTCAAATTAGTTTACCCATACTTCCCTATGATACAGTGCTGTCATATCCTGTAAGGATATATTCTGAAAGCAACTTTCAATGTGATGTGCAACAATAAGAAATTACATGTAGTTCAGTTGAAATATAGTAACTTTCCTTCAATTTCTCTCAATTTATTACCGGATATAACTTTCTGACGGCATTAACGTTAATGCAAAATGGCAAACTTGTCGAAAATAAGCCAACTTCTCATTAGGAAAGTGTTCTATTTTTTTTTTGCAACAGAGACAATCATGTCCTGCACCAATCTATGAAATCTATCGAAGGGATAATATAAGTGGCGACATGCCACTACCTATAAACATTAAACGCCTCTTGCAATTCGTTGAAGCAGAACCAAACTGCAACATTAAGTTCAAAGACACCACGTTCACCTTCGATTTCAACAATGATTTCATATACTAGTAAAATTCCTTGGAGCAAATCGAAAGATGCTGCAGGCGTAAAAATATCTGCAGTCATCAATGCGAATCGTTAGTTGCGGATGACCGTATAAAGAGGTTTGGAGATGGGGGGTCGTGCGCACCCAACAATTACGCATTCTGTCATAAAACAAAACCAGGATGTAGGCTTTTAGAGGTGGCATTTTGCGTAGAAACCAGCAAAAAATGAAGGCTTGAGGCCTTTGTTTTAAGCAATTCAACACTTTCTAAATTTGTTCAGGAGATGCTCAGAACACTTTGCTCACCCATGTTTAAATGGAAATACCTTGAGATGCATTTTAAAACATATTTATGATATGTAAAATATATTTGCGAAGTTAATTACTAAAATATATATTTAAAAAAAATACTTTTAAATTCAGGTTACTCGATATGTTTTAAAGAAAATTCATTTGATAAGGTAACTATAATCAAAGGTAGTATATCAAAATACATTTTGAAGTCTTATTTAAATATATTAAACCAAATTGCAAACATAATTGCAAAAACATACATGTATATCAAGAAATGCATTTAAAAAAGCATTAAAAAAAGCATAGAAAATGCATTTTTTTAAATATTATTAAAACTGTATTTTCAATTATGTTTGCATTATATATATCAAGAAATGCATTTATTAAAGCATTAAAAATGCATAGAATAATGCATTTTCAAAATATTATATAAACTGTATTTGAAATTATGTTTGCAATTTTGTTTAATATATTTAAATTGGACTTAAAAATGTATTTTGATAAGATAACGCACCTTGCATTTTCAAAAAATATACATTTGAATCGTACTTTGGAAATATATTTTAAATGTCATTAAAATATCATATTAAATTTATTATTATTATTTATTTAATAATATTAATGTATATTTATGAAAAAAAATATAATATTATTTATCGTATTAAATGCAATCTAATTAACGTATTTTGTAATTTTTTTTTAATATTTTTTAAAATAGGTTCACATTTATTCATCAAAATATATTTTAAAATAACTCGGATGTTCCAATCCATGCATATTTTGAATAACTTGCAATTGTATTCTTAAAAGCTAAAAATACATTTCTCCAAAATATATTTTTAAAAACCTTTCTATTACAGAAAACGCATTTCCGAAAATAAATTTCTAAAGCTTATGTTTAGATTATTTTAGACTAACACAGGGGCCATGTGACTTCTCAAAGTGCTTTTATTTTGAGCATCTTTATTGTATAAAAATCGTTAATTTGTGAGAGACGGAGTGAAATTTTAAGTATTTTGGGTTAAATGATACAAATGTCTTCTTACCTGCACAAAGTCATTGGAATCCAGATCGAAATTGTCAAACTTCAGTGACAGCGGACCTCCTTTGGGGTTACGCACGTTATAAAGACAATCCAAATTATTGGGGTAATTGGTGACTCCGTGTGCCGGGGAATAAAGGACATTGGAAGCAGATTCCAAATCCACCACGCAACCTACAATTCGAAGTGAACATTTTAAATAAAATATGGTAATGCAACACTTAAAAGTAAAAATACATGTAGATGATGGATATTTGTCAAACTTACTAAAAAAAAAGTCAAATCATTAAACTTTCTTGATAATAAATGTTTTTTTTTAACCATTAGACGCATTTTGTGAAAATCTGACAGAAGCTTCACGAATCGTATTTTGGCAGTTGTGAAGTCAAGTGTGAAAAAAAGAATTGAGCTGATTGGCTAAAAACAGCGATAACCCTGAGTACATTTATCAAAACATCCATTTTTCTAGCATGTCGATTTTGCACATTTGACTTTTAAGACTGTCAAAGTATGATTCGCAAAGCTTCTGCCTGAGGTCTCTAATTGCGTATTACTGAGTGTTGATGAATTATTATGTTATAAAAACAACAATTGGATGCAGGGCAGTATGGCTGGATTTTGTCGAGCAGACCGTCTAGCCTTGCCCATGCATAAGTTTGTATACAAAGTTTTTAAAAACTGATAAATTTATGTAAAACAGCCACAACAATAACAACAACAAAATGAAAAACAGAAGCATTATTACAGAATTAGCCTAACATTAGCCTACATAAAACAATTATTTTATGTCTTGTTTATCAAGTTAATAAACCACAAAAGAACTGCAAAAGACATCGGATGGCATCACATCATAATGCCAATGTTCGTAGAGATTGCCATCTTTCATCAGTCAACAGCGTCAAATTTGTAATCGTGCAAACAATGTGCAAAGATATTTGTCCGTTTTACATGTATTTTAACACTTTTGGTCGAATTCATGAAAACTAACATTTACACGTGTTATAAGGTGGTATTTTAAGCCAAAACACAACGTAAAAGCAACGTGAGGAGCACATCTTAAATTTGTGTAAAGGTTTTGTTGTCGCATTGTTGAGTTTGAATGAGAAATTTATGAGAAATATTTTGCTTTAAACTAACTCATCGAACCACACATACCGGATGTTACGAAAAACAAGCAAAGCTTAAGATGTTCCCAGGACAAAATTTGAATTCCGGTTTTTTTTGGGTATGTGTTAGTTTATATTATTACCATGCTAAGGGTTTGGATAAAAATGATTGCCTACTAGGTGAAGGGGCCCAATACATGCATAAATAAACCTAGGGTTCTTTAAAACTTCCACTATTGACTGATGAAAACAATGCCTGTCCAACCCAAAGAGCAACAACTTGCTTCCAAAATACAACTTCATTTACATTCTTTCTTTTCAGCCACGAAATTAAAATCCTGGCAATGAATTAATGGATTAAGGCGCCTGATTAACGGTATATTTTTTAGGACATGGGTTACGAATTTTTTCTGACTTTTGGCAGAAGTTGAGGAAGAATGTAAAACAAAACCACCCTGACCAAATTTGCAATATTCAACTTACCAGCCGTAAACCTGATTCGAAAGCCTTTCCGACTGTCTCCATAATTGGTTCGGAGATAGAGATACATTTTATTTCTGGTTGACATGATGAATCGTGGAATAGTGTCCAAAGAGCCAGTCAATCGAGCCAACTGGGTATCGATGGAGGACAAACCATCCCTGACTAACAAGAAATCATTATCTGGTTCCATCTCAAATTCCAGCAGCTGTAATGAATAGAAATAATTGTATATTATTCGGGGTGTTTTTTGACCGCACCATTTCCATACAAAATGTAAGTGTTATCATAATTGATCAGCTAAAATATAAAAAAGGGGAATTCCTTTGGCCAGAAGCCATTTTGCTACTGGTATTTTATCCAGCAGTGGCACTAATAAAGGCGCTATAGCCAAACAAGTTTTTCATTAACCTTGTGTGCCGATCTCCATTTAAAAACCTTCTCATTTCATTTAGCTCCCAAACAGCTAACTAAAAATCTAATTAAGCAAGCTCTTAATTACAGGATTTGAATCATAAATACCTCCAGCGTGATGATTTTCCCTTGCGGGGCAGTTATGGTATACTGGCATTCTAAACCACCTGGGTAAGGATCAGGGTATTTAGGTGATGTGAATATCTGAGGTATAGAACTGGCCACTAATTCACCTCCACAAGTTGATGGTTCTGCAAACAAAAAGTGAAATTTAGTTTTTAAACTATCCAAATATGATCATCGCTTCAAATATTTTTACTTTTTTACAAAAACATAGCGAAGTAATGAACGTGCAAGAATTCTGAATATGTAAATTAATTTTAAGGAAGGAATGCGAATAAGATTGTTTTCCCGATTGAATCTGCGCTGTGATGTGTAATTATTTGGAAAATTACTCAAGCAATCGTGTCAGATAAGTGTACATCGTGTAAACTATCCTAAAGGTACATGTATTTAAATTAATTCTGGGAAGACATCTTTTTTGCATGTTCTAATCTTCCATTGTATTTCACCTAATAATTCAGTTAAGTACATTTTTTTAATTTAATGCCTCGATGTTTTAAATTTTGTGATAGTTCATCATATAGTTTGTATATACAGTATAAGTTTGAAAATTTCAAACTATTAAAAAATAACGTTTTTTACGACAAAATGTCGTCATTACTTCTTTTGAATTTTCTTATGGTTATACTGCCAATAGTTTATTAATACTACATTATTTAAAAATGTACAAGTACATTGTTTCCGCAATCATTTAAAAAAAACCGGTTGCATGGATTCTAATGAAGCTTGGTAGATAAATACATGTACGTCTGAACTTTTAAATTCATTCATAGACCCAACGTTTGGACATTTACTCGGACCTTAAACATTTCATACAATTCAGCTTCTGAAATGCCTTCAAAAGTTAAAAAAAAAACGAAAAACAAGACCGCTGTTGAGTCACCATCTCCTCGGAGTCCATCTTTGCTTTCGAATTTTAAGCACGTGTGACAATTTTTGAAACATATCTTTCAATGTTGAAATATGTTCAGGAATGATGGAAGAATGTTTCCAACAAATTTCATTAAAATCTACACAGCCGGTTTTTTAAAAAATGTTTGCAGAAACTTAATGAACAACACTCGTATCAGCTCTATCGTTTTTGGTAATGCGCGCAGTGTTGCGTGAAACATGTTATTATATTCTAAAATATAAGTTCAGTTTTACGTACAGTATAAGTCAAGAATCCATTTTAATTGTTGTAAAATTTTAGAAAATGGATAAATTTTCCATAATTTTAGATGTCCTAGTTACCTAATGATTCATTATGCATTAAATTAAAATTTCCAGGTACACTGTACGTTTTTTTTCTAGAAATAACGTAGGCAAACACTAACCAACTTCAAGCCAATTAAAACTATTTTAGTTTCAAGAAGCGTCATCTAGTGATCGATGCATGCAGCAAGAAATAATAAATTTTTAATTAATTTAAAATTTTCCCATGCGAAGCCAAAATATATTCTATGCTTAAAACCAACTCTTAACTTCTAAAATTTTCCAGCACAGTCCTATACATTGTAAAAAAATGCATTTGAAAATATGAATATATTGGAACATTGTACTGCAAATTTTCTCATTTTAAAATACATTTTGCGTTATTAAAAATGCATTTCAAAATACATTGTAGTAACGCAAAATATATTTTGTAATGCATTACAGTGTTCCAATCTACACATTCAATATTTATAAATTCATGTTTTTTTTCAATGTGGATTTTGTCATCTCGATCTGCATACAAAATCGCAGAAAAATTACAAAAAAATGAGAAGTTGTACAGGAAATTCTAACCAAAAACCACATTAATACTGCAATTAATAATCCGCATCAGCAATCGTCCTTCGCACAACATTTTTAATCTGTCTGTAATTGCGCATAAAAATGCAAAAGGCGTGCGTTGTAAAATTCCAGAATAAATTTGATCTTATGAAATTACATTACTAGAAATATTTATAAGAGAGCTAGTAGCATGCATCAGCGGCAGTGTCCGGAAGCACTTGCCTGTTTTCCAACTTCCCCGGAAGCCCGTCTTCTCCACGGAAGCGTCGGTGCGGAACTTGACGATGACCAGATTGGAGGCGCTGGTAAACAGCGTGGACGTGTTGTCTGGTTTGCCGGACAGTGTCACCATGTTCACGCTGGACTCTTCGGTCTTGCCACCGGTCAAGATCTGGACGGTGTCGTAATTTTCCTCCGTGGAAAAATCGAAAAACTGAAACAAAACAAGAGAGTCGATGATGCCTCTGGCCATATTTTTTCCCTAGACATCTTGGAGAAGATGCCATGAGATTGAAGATGTCACAAGATTGGAGAAGATGTCACGAGATTGGAAAAGATGTCACAAGATTGGAAAATATGTCAGAAGATTGGAGAAGATGTCAGAAGATTGGAGAAGATGTCTTACCTGAAGCACGATGTTGGATCCGACTGGTCCTTCCAGCGTCCACTTGCAGTCCAAATTGGGTTCGTACTTCTTTGGGAATCCGGGTGATTGCACCGAGTCGCCGGCACCTTTCTGGTAAAAATGGCACAGTTTGGGACAGTCGATTTCGTCGGACATGTCGCCGCAGTCATCGTCGCCGTCGCACCGATAGTTGGCATTGATGCACTTGCCGTTACTGCAGTGGTACGTTTCTGGTAGTTGAAAAAAATGAACCAGGGTTAATACTGTACTCAGGGTTCCCCAAAAAATTACGTTTTCAACTTTCCTGGCTTTTTAAGGTTTTTAAACAAATTTCCCTGACCAATGACAATCTAATGTTATACACAATTTTGTAAAATCGACAAAAAACATTAATATTCAATATTTTGCAAAATTTACTAATGACAATTTTGTATTCGAAAAATGTAGAAAATTTTGAAAATTTGTTATCAGAAAAAGTTGCAAATTTTGAAAATTTGTTCTCGGTAACTGTTGAAAATGTTGTACATTTGTTCTCGGTAACTGTTGAAAATTTTGCAAATTTGTTCTGGGAATTCTTTTTAAATTTTGCAAATGGGCCTTGAGCGAACACATGGAAACATTAATTTTGGATTGTGACAACATTAATAAGTTGAATTCCCTTGACTTTTTCAAAATAAGTCATTCTTCCTTGACTTGTCCCCGACTTTTTCAGATATTTTCAAGTTTTCTGACTTTTCCAGGTCTGGGGAAACCCTAATAAAGGACGTCCGCAAGAAAGGTTCAGGATAGGTAGTCGAGTGCCGGACCATTCAATGTAATTCTAAATGCATCGCCAAATATTTAACAAATAAAATTATGAATCTTTTCTTCAATGCATTGTCGAATTTACATTACTTATGTAAGTACATTTGTAGTTCACTGCAGTTAAGTATCATACGAAGTATATATTTTTTAAAAAATGTAACCATAAACATAATTTATGAAAATTTGCTTTAAAAATCTATTGTAGTTATCACATTTTTAGATGTACATGTATTTTAATACTGCAGTATCATGCTATTAATACTGCGTTGCTGGGAACAATATTTTAATACATTGTTGAATATTTTTATGTTATTAAATAAATAACTCAATTAATGCAGTTAGGTACTGCACCGCACGAGTTAGAAATATATTTCAATTAAAACATATTTTTCAAAATGTATCCACTAATATATACATGTATATGACAATGTGATTTTTTTATAATTTTAACACGTATTTTGCTCATCGGAAGTACATAAACATTTTTTGTTTGTTTTTATACTTCATGAATATGTTTTTATTTCATGTTTTTTTATATTTTTTTAATGTATTTGCACGTTTTTACAATGTTTTCTGGAAATGTTGAAAATTTTGGATGATGACAGGATGACTACCAGATGGTACTTTGAAAGTGGAAATTCTGAATTTTTTATTTTCTAAGGATTTAAGTATGAGAAAATTTGATTTTGAATTTTCGCTCATTATTGAAACATAACAGCTACCATTTCCCATACAATTCCACATTAGTATGTCCAGTGAATCACTTTTAAAAGTTTTGTTTCAGAACCAGCATTTCTATTTTCAATGATTTTTCTACGAAAAAAATTGAGCGGGAAATCTGGCAACACTGCCTTAATCTTTCTTCATTTACTCTATGCAGGGGGAGTGGGGAGGTAGGGGAGGAAGAATGTTTTCGAAACTTACTTTTGGGGCAAGCTTGATAGCGGCACATGAAAGGCATGAGTTTCTCGCAAGTGGTGAGTGACCAAGACTGCACACTGTCCGCCAACTTAGTCTCCACGCAGTCGCCATCTTGGGGTTGCGGTTGCTTGGGGGTCCAAAATCCTGAATATTTGGACACATAATGACCCGAAGATGACTCTAGGCTGTTCGTTTTTAGGTTGTCCACCGTGTGTAATCCTGGGAAAAGATAATGGTCAAGGAAGTGGTCAAATCCAGTTCTTTTGTCAAATCGGTTGATTGTTGATTTCTGTTTGAACAATCCAACTTACCAATCCAGTACGACTTATCATTCCAATCTCTGAGCTCCTGAGCCGCCAAGTATTGGGAGAAATTATTTTGAACCGTTTCTTCGACAACCAACAGTTCGCTGCCATATCTGGAAACAAATATCAGATTTTAAAACCTGTTCAATTAAAATGTTGATCTTTATGGAACTTTCAAAAGTAATAAAAGAGTTCGCACGCCATCATGCCATTTCTCACAGTGTTTTTCATCACTGTGATAAAAGCAAGAAATTCATTTAGTTTTTTAAAAAAAATTGTTCTTAAGGTCATGACATAGCCACGCTTTCTGATAAGTAATAACAGTATTTCATAGTTCATCAAATAAAATATCTAGCCCTTCCAACATACCGATTTTTTGACTAAAATACCTCGATGTAGAAGTTTAAGAATACGCCAGGGTTCTCCCAGAAGTTTCATATTCAACTTCGCTGACTTTTCCAGGATTTTAAATAAATTTCCTGGACTAATGACAAAATTGACATACAGTATGCCAATGTTATCCACGATTTTGCTAACTTTACACAGGACAACTTTCAATATTTTTCAAAATTTACGAATGTCAATTTTGAATTATTTTTTTGAAATTTGTAACCGGAAAAGGTTATAAATTTTGAAACTTGTATTCTGAAAAGGTTAAGAATTTTGCAAATCTGTCTTCAGAATCTGCTAAAATTTTAAAAAACTGTATTAGAAAACAGTTGAAAATTTTGCTTAATTGTGCTGAAAATGTTGGAAATCTTGAAAATTTGTATTGCAAGAAGTTTGAACATTTTGCAAATTTGTCCTCGAAAACACTTGAAAATCTTGCAAATTTGTCCTCGAAAAAGGTTGAAATTTTTGCAATTGTGTCATCAGTAAATGTTTGAATTTTTCCAAAATTGCCCTCGAAAACTGTCGAAAAGTTTGCAAATCAGCCCTACGTAGAAGCATTACTTTTGGATTGTGACAACATTAATACGTTGAATTCCCCTGACTTTTTGAAAATAAGACATTCTTCCCTGACTATTGCAATCTTTTTGAAACCTTGTATACTGCATGTATATACTGTAAGTACACTGCACATTTATACGACGTGTGAAAGTAGCTTTCGATTTTTTACACAAAATAAGGATATTATTCACACCAGTTAAGAAGAATACCAGTTAGTAGTAATGATGATAATGAAGAATTTCGTAGCAACAAGAAAACCACTCTTGATGCTTACAAAAAGCAAAATGAAACGTAGGTCATGATGAATTTACTTAGGAATTTAACCAATAAGTTTCAAAATAACCGAGTTTTTGTAATCGGGCTTTGAAAAGGTCAATAAAATATTCACATTGCACACGAGCTTGGACGTGTTGAAGCAATTTTACCTTGGCAAAAACTTAATGAGCCAGCAAGACATTGGCAAAAAAGAATGGATCATTCTTCGAAACTGATAAGGCGGAACAATTGCGACATCGTGCAACATGCTACATCATTATGCGATTCAGGTACATGTAGATTTAACTTACGGTTTTCACAGCTAAGTAGATCAAAGTAAATAACGCCATTTAGAAATATTGGGGTTAAATGCGAGCAGTTTCACAATATTAAGATCATGCAACAATGAGCGGTTCGTTATGAATAATGTTGGTGTTTGGAGGTGGAACAATAATTGGAGCAAATTTGAAAAAGAAAGTTATTCTTGGACGATGACGGACATGCCAACAAAGGATGGCTGCTGTCATTAATGCAAAAGACACCTGGAAAACTAAACACCCTGACACGGTCATTAACGTAACCTGTTTACCTGGATACAAAATCCAAGAAGAATTGCATGCAATTTTTGTCATCTAGATCTTTGACAATAACCAATTCAAATCCATTCAATAAAGCTGCGTCCACACTGGAGCAAACGGGAGCTATTTGCTGTTAACAATTTGTTTCTGCAAACATACTAAAACATTCTGATCATTTTACTGAAGTTGCCTCTGCTCCAACTTTCTACAACATTCTGTCCATGGAGAAGCAACTTATTACAGAAACATTTTACTAAAGTTTTCTCTGCCCCCACTTACTGGGATATTCTGTCCACACATAAGCATCTAATTACAGGAGCATTTTACTAAAGTTGCTTCTGTTCCCACATACTGAAACATACTGTCCACGGAAAGGCAGCTTATTATATAAACATTTTATTAAATTTGCCTCTATTCCTATTTACTGAAACATTCTATCCACGGAGAAGCATATTATTACAGGAGCATTTTACCAAAGCTGCCTCAATGCCTCTGATCCTATTTATTGGAACATTCTGTCCACGTAGAGGCAACTTAGGCCTACTATAGGAACATATTTCTAAAGTAACCTCTATTCCCACTATACTGGAACATTCTGTCCACGGAGAAGCATTATTATAGGAACATTTTAACAACGTTGCCTCTGTCCCCACTGGAACATTCTATCCACACCGAAAAAACAACTTATAGGAAAACAGCGTACTCCAGTTTGTATGTTTCTAGATAACAAACAAGCAATTGAGTGGAACAAGCAACAAGTTGTCCACAAGGAATCAGCACGAAATGTTTACTCGTGTAGCTAAACTCGATCGTTACCACTTTCAATGGAACCAGAAAACTTGGGGGAACTTTTGTTTCTGTTGCCAGCCATGCATTATAGTGATGCATACACAACAAAGAGCTTTCAGCAACATTTAGAAACATGCAGGAACAGTTTAACTCAACTCAACTGCAACAAGTTGAACCGCAGTACATTCTGTGCTTGAAGGAACAATCAACAGAAACAAAGTTCCTATATGTTTCCTCCATTGTGCACGTCGCCCATTACCTATAATTAAACTGACCAATTCGGTATTCCTCAAAATGGACAAAGGCTGGCGCCGAAATTTCTGCGACCACCTCGTCCGAGCTGTGACCATTAGGCAGGAGTAGTTGATGGGTCCGTGAGCACATTTTTGGTCAAGGTAATCGTGGATTAGATTGGGGTCAGCGCTGAAATTCTGACATGGGTACGCGCATTATTCAAACAAGCCCAACATTTCTTTGAAGTGCAGTAATTAAAACCGTGCATACCGCAAACTCAATGATAGCAGTGTTTTTTTTCTAACTTCATAGAAAATAAATTTGTAAAATAAACCGTTACCAGCCTTTTATTATCAAAATAATGGTATTAAAGTCGATCTAGTTCTGAAACTGCGTTTAATCACGACTGTACAACAAACCCCCTGAGCGTGCGCAGCGATTAAAATACCCTCTGGTGGCAAGCCTCAGATCAATTTAATTTAGGTCAAAGTCATATGTTTTTTTATTCAAATCAACCGGCTCCTATTCTCGATTGTCCTTCCCACGTGGTTCTGTAGCATTACATCGTGCCAAGCAGTTGCTAATACTCCCTTGGCTTAATTCGTATCCTCCTTTCGCTAATCAACTTTCACTCTTGGCCTACTCTGTGACATGTGCAAAACGAAAATGTTGAGCACAAATTTGCAATTACATTTTGAAAATACTTTTTTTAAAAAACAAAAAAAGAATATAAAGTGTGTAATCGTTTGGGTCAAAATTATGTTTGTACAGTTGCAACGAATGCGACGCATGTTAAGAAATGTAAAATCCGCGAAATATGTTTTTTTTTTTGGTTTTTCGTTATTTTTTGTAAAGAACATAATTAATTTAAGCAATTTGTTGACTAAATTCCTGTTATTTGTTCTAATAAAATGTAATTATAGACAACATATTTAAAATTTATGTTTATTTTGTCAATTTCTGAAATTTTACGGGTATCCTATCATTTATGTTGACCTCTGTATGTTCAGCAAATTGGCAAATAAATATATGTTTTGGACATTTTTGTTTATAATAACATTTTATATCCGTAAAAAACTGCATTAGGAAACATTCTATTCTAAGAAGATTGACTACATAAAATTAGTCATCAAAATTACAGTAATGCTGTAAAAAATAATTCAAATTTTGTAAAGACGTGTCCCATCAACTATGCTGCACTTTAAATATTTTATTTTAGTTTTCCGATAGTTTTTGTAAAGAAAATAAATAATTTATGCAATGCGAAACTCTAGAATGCATCTCCAGAACGCAACGTTCAAACGTATAATAGAACGTATAAAGCCGGCGCCAGACGATGCTACGAACACGTTCCAACGTTCCAACGTAGCAATGTTAAAGAGTTGCTAAGTTGGA
>JAQGAO010000367.1:0-36857 GCA_034697705.1 Ommatoiulus sabulosus | reverse complement strand
AATACTGTTTCCCTTAGTCAGTGGTTGGTGGATACTTTGGGAGAAGGGGTTTAGTTGCAGAGACCATAGATCTCCGATCTGGGCGGCGGCTCGCCTCACATGGTGGAGGTGCGGGCTTTTCTCTCTCTCCACATATAGCTACACCCTTACAGCAAATGGCGGAGAAAGAAGGGGAGGAAGCTCCCCAAGAAGGAGGGGGATTAAATATAGATGAAGTGAGAGCTCAGGTTCACAGATTAGAAGAGTTTTTAGAAAGTGAACCAGAAACACCTGTAAAGGGTGCGATGGCATCGGGTTTAAGAGAAATGTGGAAAGCATTTGCGGGTTCCCAAGAGCAAGGGGATAGAGAGGGTTCCCGAAAACCACCCCGAAAAAGGGATAGAAAAGGGGAGAAAATAGCGGGAGAGATAGAGGTGGAGATAGATTCACAGGGTAGTCAGAGTGGACATAAATCCCCACCAAAAATGCCACCTATTTTTGCCCAGAGAGATATTAAGTTTGCAAAAAGTAGCGCTTCTGCTTATGCAATTGATTATTCACTGTTATTTGCTGAAGCTTGTAAGGCCATATTAGTGCTAGAAAAATGGAAGTCTAAAGTAACAAAAGATAGTGATGAAACAAAGTTTGTTACAGAAAAATTAGTTCTGCTTTTGAACGAATTAGACGTAGATCATAAAAAAGGGGTTGGGATCAGTCAGAGTAAAGCACCAGTGATGATCCATGCTCGGGCAGATAGATTACCCACCTTTAATGGGTTAAAAGACCCCAAAGATTTTTTGAGAAATTTCGAAGATATAGCGGGAGCAGATGGTTACCAGGAGGGCGATCTGGTTCAACAATGTAGATCACGCCTCACAGGTGCAGCAGAGATGTGGTCTAAGAGATCGCAGAAAAGATTGCAATTTGCAACCTGGGCTATGTTTAAAGCAGAATTTTTAGATTATTTTTTCGATCCAAGTCAAAATAGAGGGTTTTCAACTAAGTTGGCACATCGTAAGCAGAAATCATCAGAGGCATTATTGGAGTATATCGCGGAAATTGAGTATTTGTGCGATAAATGTAATCCGAAAATGCCAGAAGATGAAGTGAGGGAGAACTTGTTTAAGGGATTATTGCCAGAGTTTAAGAAGCATATGTCGGATCATTATGATGCCCCATTAAATAGGTATAGAAGAATTCTAATTGAATTTGAAAAGGCCAGTAAGGGGGAGACCCCGGACGAAAATGTCAATGTCAAAGCAGGGGTTTATCAAGGTCAAGGGAAGGGCCCACAAGCGAGTAGTCAGAAAGGTTGGGGGAAGCCCTCATCTATGGTATCAAAAGATTTCTTGTGTTATAAATGTGGAGGAGTAGGCCATATGGCGGGTTGGTGCCCACAAGTTTTAGCAGAGAAAGCAAAGAAGGCAGAGGAAGAGGCGAAAGCTGCAGCCAAAGGGCCACAGAATAGGGCTTTGGTCTTACAAAGACCGATAATTACACCCCCGGTGTTAGCAAGAATTCGAATAGCGATTGAGGGAAAATTGATAATAGCGCTGTTAGATGGTGCATCTTCCCTATCTACCATCTCACCAGAGACGGTTGATTTTTTGGGCTTAACACCTTATATATTACCCCAGGAGGCTCGGTTTCCTTTGCAAGACGCATGTAGCCGAACTAAAACGGAACATGGGGCGGTAGAAGTAAAGTTTACTGTGTTAGGTAAAGAGTGGACGCATCAATTCATTGTGTGGGAGGATCTACCCGAACCATTAGTCCTGGGGAGAGATTTTTCTAAAATAACTGGGCTAACTGATTTTCCACAAGACGAGGTGATATTTTATGAGAAAGAGTTAGATAAGAAAGTTTCATTTCAGCAAGCGTTAATGGCAGATCCGCATAATCCCTGGGCAGAATTACCCGATGTGATAGAAGTAGAGAGAGAGAAACATCGCATCTGTAGACTAGCATGTGTACCGATTACAACTGTTTCGGCAGTGACATTTCCGCCATGCTCAGTTTCATATCCGCCATGTTGGGTTTCGGCAGCAGCGCCTGTTGGGGAGCGTATGATTGTGGGGCCATCCCCAAAAGCATCACTAGATATTAGACCTGCATATGGGGTTTTCATTTCACAGGGAAGGCAATGTAGGCCATTTGAAGTGGTCAACTTGTCAGGATCAGAAATTAAAGTTAATGCAGGCCAGATATTGGCGTTAGCAGTCCCCTTACAAGGGAATGAGGAGTTGATCGAGTGTGAGGAAAAAGAGGTAGAGTTGCGGACGCAACTAGAAATGGATCTTGATAAGTTTAAAGCAGCTTTAAATATAGATCCCCAGTTAGATCAAGACAAAAGAGAGAGGTTAATGGAATTATTGCAGAAGTATAGAGAGGTTTTTGCAATGTCCACTGCAGAGTTCGAGATGAGCACTTTGCCTGCACATGTAATTGACACTCAGGGGGCGAGACCAGTTTATCAGGCTCCAAGAAGGACGGCCCCCCCGGTGAGAGAAATTATTAGGAAGGAAATTGGGGAAATGTTAGATGTAGGGGTGATCAGGCCGAGTAAGAGTCCATACTCGAGTCCTGTAGTTATCGTTAAAAAGAAAGACGGTTCATTTAGATTTTGTGTGGACTATCGAAAACTTAACTTAAACACAAAACTTGATAGTTACCCCATCCCCAGAATTGACGACGCTCTGGATTCCTTACAGGGCTCCAGTTGGTTTGCCACGCTTGACTTAATGTCAGGCTACTGGCAATTACCCATGGCGGAGGCGGACATAGAAAAAACAGCTTTTGCATGTTCCGAGGGGCATTTTGAGTTTCTCAGAATGCCGTTCGGATTATGCAATGCCCCAGCAACCATGCAAAGGGGGCTAGATCAGGTTTTATTGGGGTTAAAATGGGAGAGGTGTCTAGTGTATCTAGACGACATCATAATTTTCGCTAAGGATTTTGTGATGTTTTTAGGGAATTTAGAGGATGTTTTTAAAGTTTTAAAAAAATATAATCTCCGCCTTCGCCCGAAGAAATGCTTTTTTGCATTTCGATCAGTAAAGTATTTGGGGCACCTCGTCAGTGAAGAGGGGGTATCAGTGGACCCTGAAAAGATCGAGGCAGTAATGGCTTTCCCAGTACCAGCTTCGCGCACCGCTGTGCGAAGTTTTTTGGGACTCGCAGGTTATTACAGGCGTTTTATAAAAGATTTCTCAAAGGTGGCACTGCCTCTTACTGACCTGACGAGTGAGCGTGTGGCCTTCCGCTGGTCGGAAGAGTGTCAAATGGCGTTTCAAGCTCTGAAGCTGGCATTGACGTCAGCTCCGGTCCTCACCATGTTCAACCCATCTGCGATGTTGACTCTTTTTACTGATGCTTCTTTAAAAGGGTTGGGAGCAGTGTTACATCAAGGGGAGGGAAAGGATCAGAGAGTTTTAGCTTACGCTAGTAGGGTGTTATCAGGGGCAGAAAGCCGATACACCATTACAGAGTTGGAGGCCCTGGCAGTGGTTTGGTCTACAGAGAAGTTTAAACATTATTTATTTGGAAAGGCGTTCGTCATTGTTACAGACCATCACGCTTTGTGTTGGTTAAGACAAATAAAAGATCCCTCTTCTAGATTGGGCCGATGGATGGCAAAAATGGAAGAGTTTAATTACGAGATCAAGTATAGAAAAGGGGGACTGCATATTAATGCAGATTGTTTAAGCCGTTTTCCCTTGGAAGCGGCACCCCATGAGGCAGATGACGACGCCTGTTTATTCTTGCTTACGACCGCTGACATGGCCTCAGAACAGAAAAAGGATCCCCAATTGTTAGATTTAAAAGAAAAGGTGACTAGGTCAGCCGACGTTGAAGGGGGATATGTGATTTTGGGGGAAATTTTATATTATTTCTGTCCAGGGGATAGCCCCAGATTGTTAATGGTAGTTCCACTGCAGTTGAGAGAAAGGGTCCTCCAAGCTTGTCATGATGATCCACTTGCAGGGCATTTTGGGTCATCAAAAACAATCTCCCTGTTGAGCCGATCCTATTTTTGGCCGGGATGGAAAAGAGATGTAGTCAGATGGATAGAAGCTTGCCCTTTATGTCAAAAGTTTAAGTTGTCAAAACAACAACCAGCGGGATTGTTACATCCAGTGGTGCCATTGGGTCCTCTGCAAATGTGGGCGTTCGATTTTGTGGGTCCCCTGCCAAAGGCAAAATTGGGGATGATGCACATTTTGGTAGCTGTGGAGTATACTACAAGATACTGTGTGGCGCGGGCTTTTAAAAAACAAAATGCCCAGAATTTGATAAGGTTTTTTGGGGATTTGATATTGCAATTCGGGGTCCCACAGAAACTTATTTCAGACAGTGGGACACCACAGAAGAGTGGGGCATTTCGAAAATTTTTGCAAGAGTATGGGATAGAACAGGGGCTTTCAACACCCTATCATCAGCAAGCCAATGGGTTAGTTGAGAGGACAATTCAGTCATTAATGGTTTTGCTGAGGTTGCGCACCAATGTGAGAGAGGGGAGTAAAGATTGGTCTAAGTGGTTGGCACCCTCTGTTTCAGCGTATAATTTTTCTGAACAGGCCTCATTGAAGTTTTCCCCATTTCGCTTGTTGTTTGGGTTCGAACCCCGTATCCCAATAGAAAATTTAATTGGCCCAAAGATATCATTGCCCCAGAATATATCTGTTGCAGAAGTCCGAAAGATGGCTGAGCAGAATTTGGGGCAGGCCCAGCAGCGACAGCAGAAAGAGTTTGATGGTCGACGACGACATGCCCAGTTTCATGTGGGAGATTGGGTATTGGTGCGAGATTTGGCTCCGGCTAGAGAGGGAGAAGGAAAACTGAAACCGCCATTTCATGGGCCGTATTTGATTGTCCGGAGAGAATCTGAGTTAAACTACGTTCTGCAAGATACGAGAGCGGCCTCCGTAAAAGAGACAGTTTGGCATGTCTCAAATCTTAAGAGATATGTCCCATCCAGGACTCCGTTGCTTTTACCGGATGCGGCGTCATCGATAGTTCCGGATGTGGCAAATCAGCTGACTCCAAGTACGCCATTGCACTCGCTGTTGTTGTTGAAACAAGGTCCCACGATGTTTCAATTTCCATCACCATGGGAGGAGGAGGAGGCGTTTAATCAAAAGGAAATGGCAAGTGAACTTTTGAAAACACCAATTCTAGAGAGTAAAGGGGAGAGACTGTGGTTTTCGTCCCCGACGTGTAAACCGTGCCTACCAGTTTCCCCGTTTGTATTGACGAGCAGGCCTAAAGTTAGAAGCCTGACACGAGGGGAGTCGTGGGGATGGACTACTTCTTTGTTGTCCCAGTCAGTAGCAGTGATGGAAGCTCTGGATAGTGTGCACCAGCCCGAGTCCCCGAAAGCACGGAATATTGGGGAACAGATGTTGTTGCAGCAAATCGCGGGAGTGACAGAATCGAAATGGAGAGTGCGTATGGTGAAGAAACGGTCCAAATCGGTTTGTGTGGTCCCGAAAAAAGGGGAAGAGATAAAGTCAATCCAAAGAGGCCGTTCCCTGAGAGATATTAATCGTTCGGTGAACTGGAAATTCGAAGTTGGGGAGGTTACCCCATTCGTTCATGGTCCAGTTCGACGGTGGCGAATGATGAAAAGGGCAACAACGCAGACGGAGGGACAAGGCAGCAAGACAGCGGAAATGGGGACGCAGACTGATTACATCCCTGAGTTGGTGCCACTGTTTGTGGCACTGGATAAACGTAGAGTGCGAGTTCCACCACCCCAGTTTAGAGCAGCAGAGTCAGTGGTTGCTACGGGGATATACCGTATGGCGAGACTGTTGGACCAGGGGTATACAGGAGAAGAGTATAACTGGCCCAATAAATTGGCAGTGGAGGCAGCAATACACTTCGGAATCACTATGATGAAGCCGGAGCGCCATGATGTGGATTTGGGGACAGCAGAACCCATAGAGAGGAATCCCCGGACGGTGGAGCGGCAAGCCAAGAGAGATCACGCCAGATGGAGGGATCTAGCAGCAGGCCGAGAGACCCACGTAAGAGAGAGCCAGATTCGTAGGGCAGCATGCCGAGGGGTGGCCAATCAGCGGGGAGTGCAGACGGAGAGAGGGTTCCCCAGGAACAGTCCCAGATGGACTTATTAGTCCGAAGAGTTGTATGATATTCTGAAGATTGTTTTTTTTTACTATTTTTGCAATTTTATTGTTTATCTGTGATAAATTTTTTTAATCCTTGTTGTGTAACAGTTTTACACCCCCTTCCCTAGCATATAGAAAATTGGGGAATACAGACGAAGGACTATTAGGCCAGAGTAGATGGAATAATTAGGGGTTGTGTTTGCACGTTTTTATTATTGTTGTCAGGGACTGACAACAGTTTAGTAGGGGGGTGTGACAACCCGGTGATTAGAGGGAATGAGGATAAAACAACCTTGGGACCTTGAGAGGGGATTAGTAAAGAATGTGATTATGGAATGTGACATAATCAGGAATGTAGAGAGTGGATAGGAATGAGTATGATTGGAATGCAGATAACCCTGGTATGGGTAAGAACACACAATGCGTACTGCAGGCCCAACAAGACTTTACAGACTTATGCCTCACCTTGTAGTTGTACACTGAGTGGTAAACGCCTGCAATAAACATGCAATGTACTCTTACCCGTAGACTGGTCTTCGTAAATTTCCGTGCCCATGGTTCCTCCCCAGTGTTCTTTTTTTTAACTCCTGTTTCGCAACCCTAACGCTTTTACATGCATAAAATGAACTCAACTCGGACCCACTATCAGGTTGTTTGGTCAAATATTTCAATTCCAATTTCCAGGCCATTTTCACTGTATTAGTTCTGGTCTCCCTAGAGTCACTGACTGCATCAACGAGGTATTTTATCTACCATTCTTCTACAAGAGGTTTATCTCTGATTGATAGGTATGTGGAGCACGTCGCCTGAAGATTGCAGAGTGAACGATTTTCTGTTCCATTCACGAAATCTGAGCGAAGATTTCCAGCAGTGGCTTCTTGACAATTCCGCATTCCTGGATTCGTTCACGTCATACCGGCAGGATTTCAGCATCAACGTGTTGACCTCGAACTTTGGGCTGCATGAGCTGAAGGCCGTGGTCACCTGTCGGTTGTGCAAGCCAGAGACATATATCAGACTTCAGGGGGATTTTGTCAATGGATGGAAGACGTCCAATTTATACGTCCACATTAAGTGTTTACACTTTAAACCGGAATTTAAAGAGTCGATTTAATGCAGTTAGAGATTAGCAGTAAATTGCAAATGCTTTTTGGTCGAAATTGTCGCGTTAAATTGGGAATAATCAAAATTCTCTGTAAGCCATTGTTGTTGGTTTTCTCACTTTAATCGCTCTTTTTAGTTGTTTCCACCTAATTTTTCCCCAAACAAATTCTAAATTTGTCATTGTTCTCAAAGACACTGCATTTTAATCCAGCCTTGAGTGGGCTAACTATCATTTAGGCATTTAATTAACTATGACTTCCTTTCTCTGAATTCTTTTCCTGTGTCCAAGGCGCAGTTTTCGACTCTTGGCTCATCCAGTCTTCAGTTAATACTAGGAAGTTCATTGTAGGCTTTTCCAGCTGTTGATGCTGTTAGTATAGTTAGCTGACAGTATAACCTCTTATCTAAATTGACGTGTTTCGTGGAAGATGATATTTGCAATCTGGCTCTGTAACTGTCTGCTAATTTTCTATTTTACCTGACTCGAATTTATTCATATTCTTGATTAACGCAGCATATATTCTGGTAATTGCATAGGCCATCTGTTTAAAGTTATACCGCAGTCCGCATATATTATTTATTCTAACCAGGAACATTGATAAAGTCAAAATGTTACATCAATTTTTAGCCTGCTACTTTTTTGTTATAGTGTGCGTATAAAGACTTCATAATGCCAGGTCATTATTAATTCATCTTACAGAGTTGTCAATATACTGCATGTACTTTGACAAAAACTGCTCAACTCCTCTTGATAGTATTTGTTGAATCTTACCGAAAGGATCCTTATACCTGTTCAGAAGATCAGAAATGTTTCTGAGCCGCAATATTTTATCACATCTATGGTCTCATTTTACTAAAGAAATGATCGATTGATTGAGCCAATTTGATTTTTTTCTACTTGATCCTGAGTAATCCGGCCACCGTTTTTTATATCCAATATGGGATTGGCTGATGGAAAGCCACTGAATCCGACACCTTTAACATCATGTATTAATATCAACTTTTTATCTACTAGATAATGTTGTAATGCTACCCCTATACCTAACAGTAGATTTAAGCCAGGAAAAAAGAAGACTGAAACGGATAATGCAAGACTGGCTGTCAGCTAACCGTGGCCTTCTGAACACTTCCATCGAGTTTGAGAGGGACTTTGACTTGGAAATTTGTGTGTCGCCAACCAAGATGAACGAGTTATCGGGGTTTATCACTTGCAAACTGTGCGATCCGCCGAAACGAAGGATCAAGATCAGCGGTGGTATGGGCACTGGTTCTGGAATGTGGTGGACCACTTCGAATTTCTATGCCCACCTTAAAAAGAAGCATTGGATCCTAATCTAGGCGAAAAGTTAGCTGCTCGGTCGCATAAGTCATCCCTGGGAGTGGGAAAAGTGCCAAATTGACGTAGATTACAACCTGCCTTGTACATACTGTATGCATACTTAATCATCAAATCACTAATTTTTGCAACCTTGTGATTTAGATTTGTTTTTATGCTAATTAGTCATTGCGTGCCTGTTAAGGCTAAATTATGTTCTGAAGCTTCTTGACGCATGTTTAGCCGCCTTGATTTTGAAGTTAGACTAATAAGAATTCATGACGTTTCCTGCATTTTAAGCTCAGTCATTTTGGCAACTTATTGCCTGCTTTTCAAAAATAATGGCATCTTCTTCGGACTTAAAATTGCTTCGCAAAGGCATTGTGCAGAAATCCACTGAACGCTGCTGTAATTGGCCCTCGTTAACGTGTTCGCTCGTTGAAATGATGGACATTTTTCAAATTATTTGACCAGGTTTCTTTCATCAAATTGACGATGCAACGATCCAGGAGGTCTTCAAGTTCCAGAAAAAAAGGCTGGAAGACATCTTTAAAAGCTGGATGTCGGTTAATCGAAATCACCTCAATCCGAACCTGTCATTCGATAGAGATTTTTACGTTGAATTGCACCATTCGCAATCCAAAACTAGCCCGATTTCGGCCGATGTCACTTGCAAGATTTGCATGATGACATCGAGGGTGTTTTTGGTAAACGGCACGTCTTGGGTGACTTCGAATTTCATAAGGCACGTGAAAAACAGACACGCAAACTTATTGTAGATACTTAAAAGGACTCATTCAATTTTGTATTTATTATGACAAATACTAAATGCATCTTTATTTTCGGTCTGTTGACTTCCCTTTCAAGTACCCTAATATGCTAACTTGTCTATGAATAGATCATTAAATGTGTGCTTAGTTTAAGATACCTCATCTCTTGTTATTTATTTTTGTGTTGTTTCGCAACATTGAGAAGAAGTGTTCAATGAAGTTGCAACTGTTTCGTACATCCACCATTTTCTTTTTCAAAACACTATTTCAAGAATCACCGATATAAAATTCAAGTTATTTTCGAAATAAAATTCCGTTAAAACTTACTTGTTGAACAACGAACTGGGTGACCTTAGGTAATCATTCTAGCATGGTTTCCCCTCACAGGTACATTATGTCTGCACATTAGCTGGCTTATTAGATCTGGTTGTACTAAAACTAAAGATAGGGAAACGTGTAACGTAGAAAGCTACTGAATCCAAGATATTAAGCTGCACTCCTCCTTCGTTTAAAGCATGGTCGATGGAGCAACTTTGGTCGTTGGTCATTTGTTTACCTGGTTAAGGAGGCTGAATGACCATGGTCATTAAACATTGGTCAACTGTTGTTTTTCTATCACTCAGGAACGCAAATTGATTGGGAATGGGCTCGCTCTGAACAGCGAAGATTGGAAGGGCTTATTCACGCATGGCTCGCTACAGCAGCGCCAGATATCATGATATCCTCCGAAATATTTCAGCAAAGGTTTTCCATCGAACTTAGTCAGCCGACAACCGCGAGGAGTTTCCTTACTGCTTGTATCACCTGCAGGGTGTGTGACCCACATGTCCGAATAAGCGTGCAACTGCGACCTGATGGAAAAGGCTGGTGCACCCACGTATTCTATGGCCACCTCAAAAGGAAACACTCTCAACGACGGTTTAAGTTCTGCTAATTGAAAAACGCCCTGTGCCAAGTGAAATTAGTCTTGACGTTTGTTCACTTTTGCATGTAATGGTGTTGTTCCTCACCTAATAGAGCTCGATGGATGGTGTGGATTGTTAAAGAGATATGCCGTCCGAGAGGCTAGCAGCTAAATATATTTGTTTGATTTGTGAATTTCAAAGTAATATAATGTGAACCGTTTTATTTCAGCGCTGCAGTTATTGAATTGCTAGTATACGACGCATAATTAAGCAGTTTTGGAGCTTATTGGGTTACCGTATTGCAAGTGCAACCTGTTTTTTTTTTTAAAGTTTGATTTTGTTCTAGTATCTTCCAAATATTTGAATACAGCTCACGAGCGTGTCAAATGTTTTTTTTTTGCTATTTATTCGATGCGATTAAAAAAAACGGTTTTTGTAAGGTATGAAATTTGGAGTAGGGAAGCGCCCATCTTGCATGCCCTTCCCACTCTTAGGGCAGCCTTTTCTGAAACCCACGGTTTTGCGGAGCCATATATCGAGGGAAAGCCACTGAATAAGACGAAACGAGCAAAATCCTTGTCAAAACATCCTTCTCTCAATTTTGTGCATTAGGTGGGCCGGAAGATGGGATACAAGACGAACTTGTCACTTATGAAAGAAGACGACTAGAGGGCATCATTGGTACCTGGCTTGACTCAAATACCCAATTAATATCTCGTGAAGCGTTTGAACGTATGTTCACGATTGAAGTTCGTCGTTCTCTCACCAGACGGTTTGGTTTCTCTGCGTTTATTATTTGCCGTTTGTGTAATCCCGCCATGACTGTCCGCCTGGAGAGTTATCCTGGCAGACGATGGACTACCCACGTTTTCTACACACACATGAAAAGAATGCACAATGCTGCATTGTGATCGCTGTTCTTGAGTCGGAACAGTTGAAGTGCGCCCTGAGGACCTGACTCGCTAACAGGGAACTTGACATCATGAATACCTGGTCCAAACGTTGTTAGAAGATCCTTCGTTGAATGTTCCATGTCGCGATACTAACTTAGAATGACCTCGTGAGGTTATTTGACTTACCATTGAAGTTTATTTAATGTGCTATTTTGTAATTGGACAAACATTGCCAAATCTCCTAACTTTGGGAAGGTTCTGTGCAACGTTCACATGTTACAGAATTTTATTAGAGCTTCGAATTATTTACTTCCTGTTCAGATGGCATTTTCTGACATACAAGTGCAGTCTCAAATCGATTGCTTAACCAGTGTAATGTATTACTTCTGCATCACTTTAACTTAAGCATTGTGCTGAAAAACAGAAGTTCAATTATAGTTTATGTAGGACATATATGTGAAATATTAAATTGATCTGATTTCTAAATTAAATTGCAACTTCCTTTTAGCGTTTAAATTTACCATGTAGCATTGCCTTATATGCACATGTATTTTACAGCACCGCATTTCGAGGCTTTCTTTTCCCCTTTAATCTTTTATAATCTCAATGCCTTAATTGTTTGTATTTTTAACAATAGAAAGGCAGAAGGAACGCATCCACATACCCTTAATTAAACCACTTGGAAAATATAATGAAAAAATAAGATGGCATATTGTAGATGTTTTCTTTCATGTAACTAATAAACGATTCAATTAAAAATATTTCTTATTGAAATTTCTTGCTACGTTTGCAATTAGTATTGATTAACAGGTTATTTCGAAGTTACGATTAATGAAAATTGCTCGACTGTTTAGCAGCTTGTAAATTTTATATCAAGTTTTAATTCATTTGTGGGTCGTGTTAAATACATGTATCTGGTATTGGTTTCGGGGTGCCTTGCGCATTGTAACTGGGATCTGCATTATGTTATCCCAAATTAGAAGACAAAAATGAAGATCTCAGTCTACAATTGGCAAAGGGATGTTTTAATTTGAAGCCATTTACAGTCCTTTGCCAAACTAAAGCTCTTTGAAAGTAGGCAGAAAGAACACAGCAGTTTAAGCGTTTAACTTAATTGTATTAATCAATCTGAAATTTCATCCCATTCCTTTGTGTCACTCTACCGATATATCCCAGGTTTGATTAAGAGTTTTGACAAAAATTCTAAATTTCATAACGTAAAGTAATATAAAACTTTACTTTGTGTCAAAAGCTATGGTTGTGGCCTTCAATGAATTGTCTAAAGTTGCAATTAGACTTGAGCATTTCTTAACATGCAAGCTCAGATACTGATATTTTCAATTCTTTTCAAAAATATGATAGGAAATCATGATTTTTAAGGACTGTCATGTTCATCGCAGCTCAATTGATCACTTTGTGTAACGTTACATCTTTGGCCTAAACTGATTCATGCCATGACTATGTCAAGTGCTTTTCATTGGGTTTACGCGAAAGCTGCTGGTCTGTCAGGCAGTCCTATTGATGTATTTACACAGAGAAATTCTTTCTTTTTTATCACCCAGGGATGCTAGATGATGGAGGTGCTGAGGTGTGGGACTGGATGGCCGATGCCAAAGGAAGACTTCAGAGACTCATTTATGCATGGCTGGCCGTGCATCCTGAGGTCTCCATTTCTCGCGAACGCTTTGACACTGGCTTTACTATTGAACTTTTCCATCGAAAAGATGACCCAAAAAGTCTTGTCGCTTGCATCACTTGTAGTCTGTGCCATCCAGTGGCCAAGTTGAGGGTTCCGAGACGTAGCAATGGAACTGGATGGTCTCCAATTGCTTTCTATTTTCACCTGAAGGAGAAACACAGGAAGTGATTTTACCTTAATGCTGCAAGAATAAACCTTCCTTGAGTGGGCATTCACTGGACTGGCATAATTCCTTAATGGCGGATTCGACGCAGCACACCGTTGTAGTTAAATTCTGTTGCGGGTGCAAATGTACGTCTCATTTATTGCGCGGTGCGACCTCATCCGCCATGTTGGGTGCACCGCCTCCACCAGCTCTCGCGAGGGTGTAGGAGGTGCACACCCGGTGCGCGGGGTGTAACCAGTCGATTAACGAACGTAGGGTGCAGAAACGTACACCGGTGTGCCGAGTCGAATCCGCCATAAGTTGATTACAGTCGTATTCTCTAATATACTTTAAATGTATACTCAAGTTGCTTTGGCGCTCGCTTCTACTGTATGTTGGAATTCGTACTACCACTAATAACTTCCACGAAGTATTTGTTAGTAAACCATTATCTTCAGCTGGCGGTAAATATAATTACATGTACTGGTTTTTATCACTGCTACTGTATAATATTTGAAAGAGTTAGCATTTAAATTTAATAGTATATACATGTTTTTTTTCCCTGAGTTTTACGAATCATATGTTGTACAAATTACTTCAGCATCCCCAATAAGTGTCGCTCTTTAGTGCTGAACATTGTTCAGATTTTAAACTCGCAGTCATTTTGCATTCCTTTCAATTCTTTACCCTGCAGTCAGTACATAGTACCATTTGACAGGGGGGATCATTATACAAATTAAGTCAGACTGAGCAGTCTGGTCATGATGGACTCTCACATCACAATTTAGTTATATTTCCCGTATTTGGGACTTTAACGAGGAGGATGGGATAATTGTTTAGCTTGTTCTTGCTCATAATGTATTAGTTCTTGATATTATGAAGATATTATGGTTGAAACAATTTTGCATCAAGGTAATATGAAAAGAGACTTCCATTGAGAATTTGGCTTCTGTGTTTCGAACGTCGTTCACAAAATAAAACGTGATATTATCTTGCCTAAAGCATTTGGTGTGTTTGTATCGGGGAATTCTTTCGTTGTCATGCATATTTGAATTGTGGCAACAACCAGGGCATCAGTAAACAATGGTGCTCGATGGAGCACCACGAGAGTGCTGCAGAAAAGAAGCTTGGGCATCGTGTTCCATCCGAACCTTGCGATGGAGCAGGGTAGATGGAAGTCTCTTGGGTGTTTATTGCCCATGAGAGTTTAATTCTTGGAAAATACCGAGAATCGACCAATTTTCTGGATCAGTAAGAAAGCCACTGAATCTCCTTTCCAGCATTGAACGCAACGTATCTTTGTGTGGATAAACTGTCCCTTTCTATTCATCAGGGCCGCAACCCGAATACCTGTACCAAATGCAAGAGATTTACGACGAGAAACTTAGGCTGGAAGCCATCATACGGGGTTGGCTCGATCTCAATCAGCATTTCTTGCAGACTCAAATCAGACTCGGGACGGACTTCAACATTGAAGTGTGCCAGTCATTGCAACACCACAGTGGTTTATCGGCCATCATTACGTGCAAACTGTGCAATCCCCCAGCCAGACTCAGGGTGGAAGGGGGACGAGGAAAACGGTGGACTACACCCAATTTTTATGCACATCTGAAGAGGAAGCACTGAATTTTTATTGTGATAACTGTAAAGAATCTGGGCAAAAGTGTAACCTACGCCATTTGTGTCAATACATTTGCTTCCACGGTCGATCCGCTCCCGCTTTCTCTGTAACCACATGAAATTAAAAAAGTACTCTTGAATGTTAAATTTTTAATCTGGTCTTATAATTATGAAAATACTTTTCATACTTCCCGCCCGTTTGTCATTAGGATAGAAAATAGTCCCTTTGTTTTCTTTGTCTGATCATTATGATTCTTAAAAAAAATTGGTGTATAACATTTTACGAGCGTACAGTTTATACGATAGTTTTTTTTTCTAAGCAAATGCTATTCATCTGTGTCCAGAGTATTAATTAACCCTCAAAATGATACTTTATCACTTATCTTGTTTAAACGTGACGAAATAACTATACAAGTCATTCATGTATGGCAAATCAAAAATGGTATTCAAATACAAATAATTCAACAATTATTGTCATTTTAGAAAGTTTGCAGTTATTGAGCTATTTGAAGCTTTGAACGTTAAAATTCTTGAAATAGAAAGACCTAAAGTCGAAAATACTTTAATGTTGAATCTGCAGCTCTTTGCAATCTGGTATTTTAAAATACCACCTGAGATAAACGGTATTACCTGTGCCATTTTGTTTCATAAACATCACAGCACTGCAATTCGTAATATTCTCATCTCTATTTCTGATGCACTCCTGGATATTTTTTAATTGTAAGACGAAATTGATGAAACCTTCTCAATTAAGTTTTCCAAACTATCTACACGTAGATGCTTCAGAAAGCCACTGAATTCCGACTCATAATGAGCCACTTATTTAGTTAAAGATTCCGTTTTTGTTGTCCAGGTTTTTTGTATAATCCCGACTGCCGCCGATGGGATTTCATTCAGAAAGAGACTGCAAGACTGAAAGGAATCATCGGCGCTTGGCTGCGAACCTTTGGTCAGGACAAGTCACCGGCTATTTCATTCGAGAGAGACATCGGTGTCGAAATCTGTGCATCCACCATCGATCTGGACCGTATGTCCGCCTGGGTGACCTGCAAAGTGTGTGATCCGGCACAGAGACTGAAGGTGCATTATGGCCCCAGTAAGTGGTGGGCCACCGCAAATTTTTACACCCACATCAAAAGGAAACATTGGCGAGTAAAATAAGAACGAAAACAGAGACTTGCAAGATGACTCACCCATCCTATTTTGGTTGTGGTTTACAGGAGTAGGTGCTGCATGCTTGGATCAATGACCAGAGCACTATAATCCTCATAATGCTGATAACTTGTCTTGTTTGAAATAAATTACTTGGAAATTTAATTTTAATATGGTTATTATTTCATAAAAGCAATTTTTTAGTGGCTACTTAGAAATCGTGAGAACTTTTGTTTATTTTGCTTATTCGAGGGTTTGGTACAGATTCGCCATATCTCATGTAACAGGCTAATAAGGCCAGTTCACTCCAGAGACACATTCCCTACATTGATGATGGTGAGGTTATCCATTTTGTTCCGGTTTCTACTTAGTTTTCTCCAGTTAATTCAGGCGGTTAAGTCCTGTACGTGCCGAGACATGTTTAGTGCGTTTCTTCGACGAAAGCCACTGAATCCGTAAGCTTGGGAGGCCAGATTTGCTCACATAAGATTTCCTTAAAATTTTATTGAGATTTTCTTAAAATGCATGTTTTCTAGGCAAAATGGACAATTTTGATAGGGAAAAGCGGAGGCTGGAAGGTATCATTAGCCTTTATCTGGACTCCAATCGCCAACTCATCTCTCCTTGCCCAATTTTTGAAAGGGATTTCACTGTCGAAACCGGGCTTTCCACTGTCAAAGACACCAAAATGTCAGCGTTCATAACGTGCAAATTGTGCATCCCAGCTTCGCGGCTGCGGGCCCATTTGGCTGCTGACAATCGTTGGACAACCTCGAACTTTTATACTCACCTGAAAAGATGCCACTGGACCTTAAAAGAACCTGTCGCAAAACCATATCCGGTTCTGTGAAACAAGGCGTGGGGAGAAAGATCACCAATCTCTCTGTATATTGGCCAGGAAGGCGCTCTGGTGAAAGATGTGGTAGAGAGGTTTCTCCACATTGACTCTTGAAGTGCAATATGTTTATTAACAAGCTGAATTAGCGATCAGCTAATTTCTGGAGTTTGCTCTGGTTTTGATACTTAATTCGTCAAACGATGTTTAGCATTAGCTGCATTTCTGTCTGAATAAGACGATTTACCAAACCATGCGCTAGGTGAAGACAATCAGGAAAAATTCACAGCAGATTGTTTTCGACTCGGAAAGTCACTGAATTGGATTGCAAGCTGTAATTTATGCACATTGCAAGTTCTACCTTCAACAACTTTTCGTTTTTCATTGCTTGGCCAGGTTACACTATGGACACCAATGTTAACGACTTTCAGGCTCACGTGAGTTACCAGACAGTGCGACTCACGACAGTGCTTAGACGCTGGCTACTAACGAACCAGCGTTGCATCAATCCCGTGTCCATCGACAGAGACTTTAGCATAAGCATTCACGAGTCCACGTCCAATCTGAAGAGCGATTTCGTTGCCGACATCCGTTGTCTCCTGTGCGGCCTTAAAGTCAGAGTGGACTCTGTAAACGGGAAAAGCTGGACAACGTCAAATTTTTACAAACACATCAGGAAACATCACGCTAGAGCGGGGGCTTTCGGACAATCTAATGTTCTCAGAACTCGCCAGGAATATTGCACAAATAGTGACAGAATCCCAAATCTAGACTCGTGTAGTTTTCAATCATTCTGAAACGGCAGATTTTTGCATTATGCAGCATAGTAATTCGCGGAATTGATTAATCTTTTGTAAATTTGCAGCAAGTTCTTCTCGACACAGAAAGTCACCGAATTGACTGCTCACACTAATTAACTATGGACTTGTCATGTTGACTGACCGTAGTAAAATTACCATGAACGATTAAACATATGGGCTTCCACCACGTGATGTTAGCGGAGCGATATTACGTTAGCTAATATTTTTCAAAAATTGCAAAATGTTACTTAAATACAAATGTTTTTCAAAAATTTCCTGTGGTTTGAAACCTTTTTTACAAATTCCAATTTTCTTAAAAATTGCGAAATTACTTGAATTGTCACGTTTTTTTTTGAAAAATGTGCCAAAGTCTTCAGAATTCGGAATTCATTTCTGAATGTTTTCTTCAAAGGCTCGAACATTCTTCGACATTTTTTGGATCAACCGGGAATATAATCACTGGGAAATGTGGCAACTGGTAAAACAGCAGTCTGTTTGTGGACTCAATATTTCATTTTGAAGAAAACAGTTTGTTTTAGAAATGCATGTAATACCTAATCTTAAATGACATCCTTGTAAACCTACAAAATACCTCGTACTTTCCCATTAAAATACAATGGGGCGGCGACACATTCAATTACCACCGCAAGGTCAATTCATGGTCAAGTGTGCAAGTTTTGTTTTCAAAAACCCTTCTTTTCTCTTTTTTGACCAGGTTGCATTTCCGACATCGAGGTTAACGACTTTCAAGCGCTCTTGCGCTACCTCACAAAAAGACTCATAAAGGGGTGTAGACTCGTTAATCACGAATTGTTACTCGGCAGTGATTTTGGCATAAACATTCATGAGTCCACCTCTAATCTCAAGAGCGATATTGTGACCGACATCGTCTGTCACCTGTTCGGTTTTAAAGTGAGAGTGGACTCTGTCAATGGGAACATTTGGACATCAAGTTTTTACAATCACTTAAGGAAACATCACTCGAGAAGCGACAGGTTTTTGCGTAGCAATCCGCGGAATTCTTAATCTTTCGTAAAATTTGCAGCAGGTTGTTCTCGACTCAGAAAGTCACTGAATTGAATTTCACACTCTAATTGACCATGAACGTGTCATGGTGGTTGGCAAAGTTAGCTGGATTTTAAAAAATTTTACGTACATTAGAACGTTTTTTCAATAATTTTACGTTTTCCAAAGGCAAACTTTTGCAAAATTAGATATTTAGATATTTTTAAAATTAGATATTTATTTCAAAAATGAACTGTGGATTTTTTTTTTTCTTTTAGAATTTGGAGCATTTTTCGACATTTGTGAAATTAATCCGTAATATAAGTATAATTACGTGAAAAATGTGGCAACTGGTAAAACACCAGTCAGTCAGTCGTTGGTTGGATCTTCGACGCATTTTAAAGATTTCTAACTGGCAATTCGTGAAGAAAACAGTCTGTTTTACTTTAGTCTTAGAAATTCATGCTGCCCAACCTATATGATTTCTGTGATCCGTGTTATCTACAAAATACCTTGTAGTTCCCCATTATAACGCAATGGGGCGGCGTCACATTTATTTACCGTCACCAGGTTGCCGCTGTACTTTCATGGTCAATTGTGCAAATTCAAGTTCTGCCTTCACCAACCTTTCGTTTTTCCTTGTTTGTCCAGGTTTTGTTTCCGACCCTGATGTGCGCTATGTCTCAGAACGTCTCTTGGCAGCGTGTAGACGCTGGTTTATATCGAACCAACACTTCATCAATCCCGTAGTGTCTTTCGATAGAGACTTTAGCATAAACATTCACCAGTCCGCTTCTAATCTCAAGAGCGATCTTGTGGCCGACATCTTCTGTCACCTGTGCGGCCTTAAAGCGAGAGTGGACACTGTCAATGGGAAAAGATGGACATTATCAAATTTTTACAGACACATAAGGAAGAATCACGCGAAAGAGGGGTTTTCGGGCAAAGAAAGTCACTGAACTAACCGCCTGTCGTCCATCTGTCATGCTGTTGACCTTTTTCACAAATTTTCTGCTGGTTCTCGATTCAGAAAGTCACTGAATTGGATTTCACTTGCTACTAATTCATGCAAATTGCGCGTTCTGCCTTCAACCACCTTTCGTTTTTCATTGTTTGGCCAGGTTACATTCGAGACACCAATCTTAGAGACTTTGAAGCTTACGTGCGATACCAGACAACGAGGCTCACGGCAGTATTTAGACGATGGTTGCTAATGAACCATCAAAACATCAATCCCATAGTGTCCTTCGACAGAGACTTTAGCATAAGCATTCACCAGTCCACGTCCAATCTCAAGAGCGATCTCGTGGCCGACATCCGCTGTCACCTGTGCGGCCATCGAGTGAGGGTGGACTCTGTCAACGGAAAGAGTTGGACAACATCAAATTTTTACAGACACATAAGGAAGCATCACGCGAGAGCGGGAGCTTTCGAACAGACCAATGTTCTTCGAACACCTCCAGGAATTTTGCACGAATAGCAAACTGAACCCAAAATCAGATTGATGTACAAGTATAGTTTTTAATCACTCTGGAGCGATAGGCATATTTTATCTGGTTGAAGATGTGTATTCAGTTTGTCGAAATTAGCCCACGGGCCCTTTCACAGTGTTGTTCTCGGACAAAGAAAGTCACTGAACCAACCGCCAGTCGGGTCCATTGGCCAAGCTGTTGACCTTTCGTTTGATAACAGGCTCATTTTATTTTTTGATTCCATCAGGTTGCATTTGGGAGCTTGATGTTGTCGACCAGGAGAAAGAGTTTGACATGCACAAAAGTAGACTTACCCGCGTGTTCAAGCGCTGGTTTTATACGAATCAACACGAACTCGACCCTGACCTGTCTTTCGACAGGGATTTTAGCATTACCTTGCGGGAATCGAACTCCCTGTTGAAAAGCGACCTCATGGCCGACATCACCTGCAACATTTGCCGACAGAAGTCGAGGGTGTTTGTCAATGGCAAAGGCTGGACAACGTCCAACTTTTATCGGCATATCAGGTGCAAACATGCCAGGCAGAATGTCTGTTAGATGGCATATCTCGGATCCCACTTGTAGAGAATCCATAATCACTCTTACAGTCAATCAGTCATTTTGAGTCACGTTTGAGTAGTGATAACTTTCTCCGAGCACCTTAAAGACGGCATAGACTGCGCTGTAAAGTATTTCATTTGAAAGGGCTCGTTGAAATGCTACGAGAGTACAATTTCAGTCACTTCCTAGTGTACATGTAGATACTGTACATTATTTATTTTAAAATATTTTAACCTCGGGAGGTACGAGCGTAATGTTACCAGGATGCTTTTGGTGTCAGTTGACATCTTATAATAGTTTGATGTTAAATTATTTTCACCGCGAAATAATGACTCGTGAAGGGATTGTTACCCATTTCGGTGAGCTGTGTCAAGAACTTGTTTGCATTCAGCTGTTTTTAATTTCAATTCCTAGTTAGAATTTCGTTTCAGCAATGTCTTAATGATAATATGATTGGCGAAATTGCGAGATTATATGAGAGTAATGGATGTGATTCACAAGATTTCATTATTCATAATAATTTGTTTGTATGCATTTTCATTTTACAAGTTCTTTCCGGATTATGCAGAGCTTTTCATTTCAGGATGATTTTTTTGAAAACTGAGCCTAAAACAACTACCGTTAATTTTGGTGTTGAATTGTAATATTATTAGCAAATTACAAGAACGTTTAATAAAACATTTCATTCATCCAAAGCAACATGTCGTGCTAACTTTCTTGCCTCATGTCATGTTTTGTGTGCTTTCCCAGGTTGCCGATGAGAAATGAAAGCTGAGAACTACCAGAATCAATTGGACTATCCTAAGCTTTCAATTTATTCAGACAAATCAGAAAGTTTCATGGAGATTAGGCTTTTCATCAATGGGGGATTGGTTCGTGTCTAGATGAAATGGGTTCTGTATTGTATTTTATGTTACTGTTGGGCATGATGAGAATTAACATGTTGTTTGATCAACAAAAGATTGGCAGTCTGTGTTTAAATTCATGCCCTGAATAAAAATTTGAATAGTTATCATTGTTTGTTTGGTCAGTGGTTAAACTGTTTTGGCAGAATTGGATTAAATATACTCAATGAAATTTGCCTATTCTGGCAAAGGAAATTCGAACCCAAATTGGTACATGTCCTATTAGGCAGTAGTTAGCATAATTATCTCGTAGACTGCTACAACCACATTTATTTTAATTGTTCTCTCAGGTTGCACAACAGAAGCCGGTGCTGTTGACCAACAGGAGCAATTCCTCAACCAGAAGAGGCGGCTTGCTGAACTGTTGTCCAATTGGCTGTGCACCAACCAGCACCTGCTTAGTCCCGCTCTTGTCTTCGAAAGAGACTTTAGCATAACTTTGTTATGTGACTCTGCTTCTACAACCAAAGCAAAGAGTGATATTGTAGCCGACATAACGTGTGGTATTTGCGGGCAAAAATCCAGAGTGTATTTCATGTATAATAAGGGATGGACAACTTCTAGCTTCTACAGGCATGTCAGAGCGAGGCATTCAAAAGTTTTCATGAACGAGATGTTGAGGCTTTGATTTTGTGCAAAGATATTTATAATTAAGACCACCGAGTCTTTATAGTTAAAAATGTTACGGATACTTATGGATATGTTATAAAACATTAGTTTTGAAACCGAAAATGTTGAATACATGGACTCTCCAAAAAGAGGTTTTGAGTTGAGGGCATATTATTGTATGCAAGTAATTGTTCATTTTTATTTTATAGCTTGCTCTTTATTTGCTTCAGGTCATTAATAATACAGTATTAATCAACAATTTTGCTCTTGTACGTGGCGTTTCATAAGTGATTGCTTTTTGCATTGGGGAAAAATTCGTTTTAACTTGATATAAGATGCTATTTCATGGGGTTCATGATAAAAATTCTGTTTGGACTATATATTTGGGAAAATCCACGCTTTAGCTTCAAATGAAGAAAACATTTCCTAGTATAAAAATATTTTATTTTGCATTATATTTTATTTAGTCTTGAACGTACTACAGTTTTTGGAACTGGCGATATGAGTAAGAAACGATTTTTTTTTAAATCAGTGGAATCTGATTTGATTGCTGATCAGAAACTTGAATTAGATAACCAAGCAGTTCAAACAAATTGTAAGATTTGCTGACTCATTGGTATCACCAGGATTGGTTTTAAGTAAAAAAGGCTTACAAAATTAGACAATGTCCAATTTAGGAGAGGGAAAGAGTTCGGACAACTTCGCTTCAGTTATTTTGCACATCCATGCTGAAGAAGTGAGGAAAGTTCGTTAATTCTGATAACCGTAGGCGGCCGTACTGGGATATATTATTCTTTTTCTGTAATTGATTACCTGATAACTAAAAACTGGTGCGCTGCTGTTAAAAAGTTTTAAAAAAATCGTTTCCTTATCTTGATCATCGCTTAATCCGGTGCCTGCGACGACACTGACAATTTTGAGGAGTTGGCAGCAAATTAAAAATGCTTTTGAAAGAAAGTCACTGAATAAATCGCTGTTTTTCCAACCCTGCTTGCAAAATTGCTGCCTAAACTTTCATTTTTCATTCACCCAGGTTTTGATGTGTCGTTCTGGGAAGTGAATTCCATGGAGCCGCAGGTCAAGGACCGCTACTTCTTTCAAAAAACCAAACTCGTAAATATGTTTCGACGTTGGTTTTCCGTCAATCGATACGAACTGAATGCCTTTCTGTCCTTCGACAGAGACTTTAGCATAGCCATGAGCGATGGCACGTCAGAGAGCTGTAGCGTGGTCGCCGATATTACGTGCAATTTGTGTGACCAAACTTTGCGTGCGTATTTTGTGAACAATAAATACTGGAAAGCGACACGGTTTTACCAACACGTCAAACGGAAACACCCGATTTTACAAGATGTATAATGTGAAAGCTCACGCTTGGAGCATAATGAACATTTTTGGCTGTTGTGCCATTTTGAAGTTTACCGGTGAAATTGGTAATGTGCAGACTGGGGAAGGTGCGGCTCGTAAGGACAATCATTCTCATAACCATATTCATCTTAAACAGTAAATCGGGTTAGTCTGCTAGTTATTTATGCAAAAAAATTACTGACCATGGCTATGGGATTTTCTATCATTGTTGGCAAGATGACACTTCCTGTACTACTTAAGCTTCCGTGTATAGGCTCGCTTTCGTTGTTTCTTCGAATGATTGCTCTTAATTAACAATGCTACTAGCGTGAATTAATAAAGCCATGTTTGCGGACATTAGTAGAAGAATTTGACCGATATTATGCTTTGCAAAGTCTGAGAAGTTTGTAGGATGACTTTTGGTCATGAATTTAGCTCCTTGTACCTGTGCGGTCGATACAGTCATCTGTAATTCTGTTAGTATCTAACAAGTTGTAATTAACGGTTATGGAGTAATTTCAGATATAATAAAAGTTATAAAAGTCATTGTTGTAAACATGTTAAGTTTGAGAGCCTGAGATAACAAATACTTGTTCTTTTTCAACGCTCGTATATGTAAATGTGATCTTGTCCTGAACCTCAGCCATCAGCTGAGCAAGAAGCAGGAGGGAAGTTCGATCCATCGTGAATTTAAACGTTAAAATGAGAATTTTTGATAAAACACGATGGTATTAGGTTAGCTTGTATCAGCTTTTTATGAGATGATTCAATTCATGACAATGGGAGGAAGTTTACAGATTTGAATATTGCGTTTTGAAGCTGACAGTGATATACATGTATGATCCTGCTGTTGATGATGATTTAGCTCTGAAGAATGGTACCATTTTTTTTTTTCAGAAAAGATAATTTTTGTTAAATTTATGACTTTTTGTACCGTGGGTTAGATGATGTAAGAAGTAGCGGTTATTTAAGCCCTAGTGTCTCAGTTCCGTCAAAAGAAAGCCACTGAATAAATTGCAGTTTTTCCCTTGTGCTTGTTATATCGCTGTCATCGAGCACTGCCTAAACTTTCAATTTTTCATTGTTCACCCAGGTTTTGATCTGTCATTTTGGGAATTGAATGCCGTGGAACCGCAGGGCAAGGACCGCTACTTCTACCAGAGAAACAAGCTGGCTAATATGTTTCGGCGATGGTTTTCCGTCAATCGTTACCAGTTGAATTCTTTTCTGTCCTTCGACAGAGACTTTAGCATAGTCTTGAGCAAAGGGCGGTCCGAAAGCTGCAGCATTGTGGCTGACATTACTTGCGGCTTGTGCGGGCAAATTGTTAGAGCCTATCTGGTGAATAACAAGTACTGGACTGCAACGCGTTTTTACCAACATGTCAAAAGGAAGCACCCGATTGAGGGGGAGACCACCTAGTGCAGGACCTCGTGTAACATCCAACTTTGATAATTGACACATGTTTAAACATTTGTCTATAGTTTATTCTTCCTTTGCGTTCTGACTTGGGAATGGACAGGGCATACAATACAGTATATGCATCTTAATTTTCAGCGAAATAGAATATTCCGTCGTTATTGCATTTGCTTAAAATACAGTAGTATAGGCTATCTGCAGTATTAGTTGACCAGGCTTAATTGTGTCATATGCAGACAATGCAGTAATCAATTCAATTAAGAAATCGGTAGCGGGATTTCTAACAAGGTTTTTTTTTTCTTTTCAATATAATCAACGCGGTAACACCATCTCTAGTTTCCTTTTGGACGCTTGACGAATGAAATAATTGTGTAAATTTGATTCCGTACCAGAAAATCCAGTTTCGCCCTAGCTGTCATTATTTGTGTAGTTGCAAAAGTTCATTCACTCGTAATTCCGGTTCATTTCACATTGCTGAGAAGGTTTACAAATAATGATGTGATTTCGGCCATAATTGTTTGTTGCGTGCATGGTACCTCAAATGCATTGTTAGTATGCATAAAAATGCGTTTTGATCGCGATTTCTTTGTGCTGAATAAAACGAGTAGTTAGATCATGAATAAAATGAGGTTTCTTGACCAACGTCTCGTTTTCTTTGACGACAATCGCGGGGAACTTTAATTATGTTGTCGAAGTTTTGCCTGGAGAAGAATACCTTTAAAAAGCATTTTTTTTTAAAAAAAATAAAACAAAAAGCTAATAAGCAGTTCAGGGAATGAAGTTACAAATTTCCACACTACAGATACAAGTTGCCGAGCTCTGCCTAAAATTCAATTTTTGTTCTCCAGGTTTTGACGCGTCGTTTTGCGTTGAGATTGCTGTGAATCCACGGGACGAGGACCGGTTCTTCCGTGAAAAACGCAAGCTAGAAAAACTCTTTCGTTCTTGGTTGTTCGCCAATCGTTACCGACTGGATCCCAATTTGTACTTCGACAGAGACTTTAGCGTAGTCGTGCGCGAAGGCCTGGCCAAAAACTGTAGTTTTATAGCGGACATCTCTTGCAATAGGTGCAACCAAATTATTAGAGCCTATCTTTCAAAGAGTTCTCATTATTGGGCAGCTACTCGGTTTTACCAACATGTCAAATTGAAGCACTCCAGTGACCACTTCCCATTGTAGAAACTCGTGTTGAATGCCACCTTAATTGGTAGGTGCTGTTTTTATATTTACTGAGTTGTCGCCGTGCTAGGTGATAGTTAGGCTCAGCATGTTCATAATATTTTGAAACCTATGTTGTCATCTTTATGATTGCCATGGCCGTCTTAAAATTTAACATGCTCAACCAAACCCGGTACTTCAGAATCATTCTCACTTAAGGTATTGTTGCGAAGTGGTTTTGTTTATTAAATCACCCCATTATAACTTTATCATTCTGGTTAATGTTCATGGACATAACATGTACGTATGGATATGTACTGTAATCTTAGACTTTGAAAGTTTTGACTTCTATCGTGATGATGCATCAAAACATTTAAATGGTGAAGTACAACGTCATTTGGAATCCTCCTCATCTCTCCATTTGCAATATGGCAAATTGAAAATTTTAGAAATTTATCTTGCTGCCCAATGTGAAAAATGCATCACACCCGTACCAACACCTCACAGTGCGTTGTTCTCAAGAAAGCAAGTCACTGAATTGCACATCTATCCCTCTCTTATTTGTTTCCAATTGTTGTTCAAGGTTTTCATTATCAGGCCATAGCTGCTGGTAAGCAGGAGGATTTATACTACCAGAAGAGAAGGCTCGCGGATGTCTTTAAAAACTGGATTAGCATTAATCGTCAGCATTTGGACCCAGCTCTGTCATTCGACAGAGACTTTACCATATCGTTGGGCGAATCCGCTTGCATGCTGAAGAGTGATCTTATTGCCGATATTGCCTGCAACATTTGTGGTCAAACGTCGCGTGTATCTTTTGTGAATAATAAAGGATGGACAACGTCTAGTTTCTACAGGCATGTAAGAAAGAAGCATTCCAGCTACCAGGACTGAACTTTTAGAATCCCTCATTATTTCTGTCGTTTGTTTGAATTTTGTTTCCTTACCGTACTGAAAATGAGTTAGTTTTCCCACTCTTCATTGCTTTGCCATTAATTACAAAAAAAATTGTGGAACTTGTGTTAAGACAGCAATGGAAACTACGCTGGGAAACACGCGAAGTTTTTTTTAGGCTGCAACAGTACATATATGTTAAGTCGTGGGGTCACTTTAATCCCTTTCTGTCAATTACAGTAAAAATTAACAGTAGACCAAATTATTATTAATTTGTTGTTCTTATATTTTAAATTATTGAAAAAATCAATTGTGTCCGGAGATTTACTGTAGGCTGAATAGGTGACATTCAATCACGTTACATGCACTTTGTCGTGATTTTTATCAAATCTTTAAAATCAGTTAACCTGGAACCACTTGCAACAGAAACTCGGCTGATTTACTTAGCAATGTCTTTGTGATCAGAACATCACAGGCAGCTTGTTTTACACGAAAAAAGTTAGCTGAATATCATTGCAGTTCTCGCAGTTGACATCAATCGGAAATATACACTGTATACTGTATATGAATCCCTAACTTTGTTTCGATAGGAACTTCACAATTGGCATGTGAGGTTTTAGTACCAAGAATTGTAGTATTATAGCCGACATTACTTGTAAGACTTGTCATCAAAGTTTCAGATCAAGTTTTTTGGTGAAAACTCAGAAATGGATAACAGCGCCGTTTTTCAGCCATAGCAAAACCAAACATTACGAATTGCTGAAGAAATATTATCGGCAAAATTCAATCTGAATATTTGTTTGTAAAATTCTGTATATAGTATTGGGTGTTGAATAATTAATTCGAGTTACAGCCCAATGAATCCCATTTTCATTTTTATCAATGATAGTAATAATTCCCAGCTTCTGTCGTTTTAATTTGAAAGCAAATAATCTGCTTGTATTCACTAAGCCCTTTACAGAGCCTTAACATTTCGTAATTTTAGACATGTGCATTGCAACACGATCTTATTATTTCTGAAAAGCCTGCTTTATTTCTGTTTATTAATCCTTCGCGTCTAAATTGAAATGAAATTCGGATCCAGAAGTTTTTCCTTTTTTTTTCAATTCGCACTCATAGTTCTCTATTAAAATGACTATTGACAGTAGTAGGTGAAATATTGAAATAGTTTACTGTTCAATAAGTTGGTATTAAAACATAACTTATTTTTCTTGCCTTAGGAAGGGGTACATTTTTAATTTATCGGATTGATGCATATTAACAATGCGCATGCCTTTCAAGATGATAAAAGTAACATTATGCGTTTTAGAAGGGTGAAGTTTATAAAAATGCCTAATACCCCAGAGAAAATAAAAGTAACTTTAGATTACATTTATGCTCTGGTACTCAAAGAATCGAATTATTTGACAATTTCATTTCCATAAGGCTCCTAATTTGTAGTTTTATCATTGTCTTTAAGTGTAATTGTTTCATAAGTCAGCCTAAAGCAGAAGGATTAAAATTCGGGAGAAAATATTGTCTACTAATCCACAGTGCGTTGATTTGCGTTTTCTTTCTGTTAGGTTGTGCGCTTGCAGTTCAAGAGATGATTTCTCAGGAACAATTCCGTGACTTGAAAAGACGACTCGCCGAAGTGTCTAAGAAATGGCTTAAAGCTAACGAGCCACTACTCAGTCCTTATTTGTCCCTCGAGAGACACTTTGAAACAGACTTGTGGCACGACCCTGAAAGGAACGAAATTGCAGGCGACATTGCTTGCAAAATATGTTCGCAAACATCTCGCGTGTATTATAAGCATTCTAAGGGCTGGACACTGTCCAGTTTTTACAGACATGTCAGGAAAAAGCACCCCAGAGAACAATGACCACGTTGAATATATTACCTCGGTGGCTTTCATCTAATATCTAATTTATTGTTGCAAATTAGGACTTGTGATTAACGAAGTGCATCGATAGACACTCGTAGAAATGTTTTCTTTTGACATTGTGCTTCCCTGAAAGTGTTCTACCATTATGAAAATCCTTTAGTAGAATCTGGCCGCTTGTTGGATATTCGTGATGACCATGGTTTTTGTTCCTAAATATTGTGTACTTTTAAGACCTCTCTATCCTTTTGGCAAAAAAACAAAAAAAAAAACACACTGAAGTGCAGTCTGGCCTCGGCAGTTCCCTGTGAAAGTTTCCTGAAGTTTAATTTTTGTTCTGCCAGGTTGCAGAAGCGGAGACCAAGCTTATTACACCGGCCAGGATCCGTTCATCGCCCATAAAACAAGGCTGACAGAAATCTTCAAAAAGTGGCTTCGCGCAAATAGGCTCCAACTCAGTTCTTTTGTGTCATTCGAGAGAGACTTTAGCATCACTATGCGCCAAGCTCACACCAAGGAACAACAGCATGACCTCGTAGCTGACGTTGCCTGCCACATTTGCGGCCAGTCCTCCAGAGTTTACTTTGGGAATAAGAAGGGATGGACAACGTCCAACTTTTACGATCATGTCAAAAGGAAGCATTTAACTAAACCTTTAGAAATGTGAACGTGCACAGGTATTACTTTCAACCGAAGTTGCTTCCTTTCGATTTCAATGATTTCGCAGCGTTCAATGTCCATTGCTTTGGTCCGAACAAACTAGTACTGGTTGCCATCCTTATCTAGATCAGTAGATGGACCACATCATAATTTTATTTTTATTCCGTGAAACCAGATGAAAAGCTTTAGTTAGAAGATAAGTTTTAACATCTAGTCGATTTAGCTGCTGTATATATTTATATTTCCAAAAGGTCTTTGTCAGTTTTTTTTTTGTGAATAATCGCACCATCAAACGCCTTATTGACATTAGCAACTTCATACTCGTGCTGCATTCCATCAGTGCACCTTTAGTTCTGCATAATCTATTTGATAGAAATTATTGTAATCTGATTGCTCACTTCCTTGACTTGGTCTTTTCGAAAGCCATCTTATCCATGGCAGTCTTAACTTAAATTATTCATATATTGGCGCACAATTTGTCTCATTTTTTGACCTCTTGTTGTTATACTTTGATTTCTTCACAATTCGTGGGATAAATTGCCGCCATGTTTGGAGACATTCTGGAAATTGCCAAAAAATAATCACAGTTTGCTGTTCTCGACAAAGAAAATCACTGAATAAACCAATCTTTACTGTCATTCTCAAACGACCGTCTTTCATCTCGTTTTTTTGTTGAATTTCCTTTCGTTTTTAATTGCTCTCCCAGGTTACTTGGGGCATTGCACTGATTCTGAAAGACAAGAGCATTTCGTCTTCCAGCTCAGTCGACTGACAAGAATCGTTGAACGATGGTTTAACGTGAATCGGTATCAACTCGATCCTCGCCTCTGCTACGAACGGGACTTTAGCATCACCTTGAGGGAATCTTGCTCGCAATTAAAAAGCGATCTTTTGGCCGACATTGCTTGCAACGTCTGCGGCCGGAAGTCCAGAGTGGACTTGCTTAAGGGGAACTGGAATCCGTCCAATTTTTACCGACATTTAAAAAAGAAGCACTCGACCGCAGCGAATTAAGTCATGCATGACTAGAAGATTGACATCTTTTCTGACTTTTAATATCTCCATTTTACTTTTGCATTGATCTATTATACGTGGAGAATTACGTGAAGAACAGTGCGTTGGAAATACAGTATCTCCTGTCTGGTGTTAGAGGGTAGCGCTTTTCTTGAAAAACTTTTACGATATAATAGAAGAACGGAGATGTCATTAATGCCACCAAAATGCACTACAAAGTCTGTATCGAAGTTGTGAGTTTACTTCTTTTTAGTTAGTACATAAGGTGACGTCCTGAATAAATTCTGTATAACATGACAATTTGTATTATTGACCGAAATTTATTTCATGAATGAAATAGTGTAGCCAAATAGCTATTCAGCCCATAATTCTAAATTGTTGCAGAGGTATCTTGTCCGCTTTGGCTTATCTGAAATGTGTTGGGATGGTATTGAATTTAATATGGGGATGAACATTTGTATGCTTGCTAAAAAGCCGACCACTTATGTGAAGGCTTCATCAAATAATCATATTAACTAGACAATGAAGGGGAAAGAATTGGTCAGATTTAACGATAATCACCAGACGTTAAAGCTTTCACAGTGCACATTGTAGTGGTACTCATTGAAGAAAGTCATTGAACAGTTTCTTTTTAAGCATAAGACATTCTCACCATATCCATCGGATTCCATATCAGCAGTTGAAATTTTAATTATTTTGTTAGGTAATATCTGGAAAATCCACGATGCTGGCATTCAGATGCAGTTCGCCCATCAGAAGGAGAGGCTCGAGGAACAACTCAAGCGCTGGCTCTTCTCTAATCGGGACAATATCGACCCTGCTGTGTCTTTCGACAAGCACTTTAGCATAACGTTGAGGGCACCCTCTACTACCAACAGTGATCTTCTGGCGGATGTCATCTGCCACATTTGCAATCAGAAATCACGCGTGAATTACGCGGGCGGGTGGACGGCGTCCCATTTTTACAGGCACATTCGTAAGAAACACCGCAGAGAGAACAACTTTCCTCAGTTTTTGGGACAAGAATTTGTCCCGTATTAAGTGGTTTTCTCGTGGACTTTATGGGAATTGACATAAATTCAGTGATCAATTAATAAATCGATTTGGAATCAGGACCTAGAAATGTGAAATCGTGTGTGTGTTCCACAGAAAACCACTTTGAATTTGCTGTTGTGGTAACAGCAAGGTGTAGCACCTTTTATGGAGATAATAATCTTAACAACTAGTTCAATGATGTGATGAAATTGATTATTTATAATGCTGACTTGTTTGATTAATTGAAGTATGGGAGCACAGAGTAATTTGTTTTACGGTACATGACCTCCACTTCTGGTTGTGATTGCAGGGTAATTTGTTATAATTAAGTATCAAACAGTATATTTTTTCGAATATGGCAGTTGAATGTTGATTCTTTAGAAAATATATTTTATTTTTAAATTATACGAGAATTAACTATTTGTAAGTTTTGCTGCTTCTGCCTGTATTAAAGGGTAGCTTTTTTCTTGGATATACAATGTTAAAAAAATTGACACAGTTGAAATGTCTTTAATGCGTTAATTTAATTGCGTTATAAACTTTGTGACGAATTTGTGAGTTTTCTTTTACGTTATTACCAATGGGTGGCATCCAGAATACATTCAGTATATCATAACAATTTGCATTCTTGGCAGAAAATTATACCCTGAATGACACGATTTTAGGTTTGACACATGGTGATGAACAACTGTTCAGATTTAACGATAATCTCAGGACGTTCAAACATTCACTTTGAATTAAAGAAAGTCATTGAACAGTTTCTTTTAAATCCTTAGTCATTTGCTTTAATAATACCAAACAGTTTTCATAGCAATGTTTGAATTTCAAATTTATTGTCAGGCAATTTCTGGAAAATTCTTGACCCTGACATACAGCTGAATTACGTCCAGCAGAAAAAGAGGCTCGAGGAACTCTTCAAACGCTGGCTCTTCTCCAATTAATCGGTACAATAATTATATCGACCCCGCTGTGTCTTTCGACAGGCACTTTAGCATAACGTTGAGGGCACCCGCTGCCAATAAAAGCGATCTTCTGGCAGTCATGTGTCACATTTGCAACCAGAAATCACGCGTGAATTACGCTGGCAATAAGTGGACGACGTCACATTTTTACAGGCACATCCGAAACAACCACCCTAGAGAAAACTTTCCTATCTTTGTAGAACCAGAATTTAACTCGTCTTAAATGGTTTTATTTTTGAAATTTCTGTCAGAGCTTATCTGCTATTGGCAGGATATACCACTTTGAATTTACCTTTGAGGTAATTCGAGTGGGCATTTTTGATGGAAGTAAATACTAGCTTTTAACATTTCTTTATTATGATGAAATTTGTTATTGTACTGTTGACTTGTTTGGTCAATTCAAGCATGACAATATGTTGTTTTTTGCCGCACATGACTTTCAGTTCTGATTGCACTGTAACACTTACCAGAAATGATAAACAGGGGTTTTTCACATTTGTAATTTCAATAATGATTCTTTAACAAATTTTTTCACCCCAAAAAAACCTGTGTTTTGTCTGGTAAAGGACATCATGGGACCATATCACTCATTCGGGTGTCAGTTACTCCAGTTTCATGACCCCAAATGTCATCAGCAAATATTGAATTGCATTTCCCTTATCCAAATGGCGCGTTATCAGTCATTCCTATTAAAATTGAGTTTTCAAAATCGATATGACTCGTGATAAGCCCCGTGGAATGCACTTAGTGGTCTGATGAATATCGACGTTGATTTCAACCTACGATGGCAGCACTTAATTAGGATGTTGGTTTTCTCTTTTCTCAATTATGCGGATGGCATTTTTATTCGGCATTTCTTGGAATATGCGATGACAGTCGGACTTTAATAAAGATAATGATTTTCGGAGAAAGATCAACTCCAGAGAGCCACTGAATCCCAGATCTTTGCCCACGAGTAGTCAATAAGTAATACGTGCTTTTTGCTCATTCAGGTGCTCACGCAGTTCCGTTTCAACTTAGTTCTGATGAATTTTGTCGACAGGAAAGACAACTCGCTGGAAACTTCAAAACGTGGCTGTGCGCCAACGCGCATCACCTCAACACTCCTATTTTGTTTGATCGTGATTTCAGCATCGTCGTCTATCCTTGCAAGACGACGATCAGTGGCGTCGCTGCGGAAATCACGTGTAAGGTGTGTCGAAGCGGCTCCAAAATACGAATCCAAGGGAACTATGGCAGGGGGTGGATCACCTCCAACTTTTATGCCCACATCAAAAAGAAACACTTCATTGCTGGTGTTCGGAAAGAAAGCATCTTGAACGTGAAGAGTGCCAGGAAAATTCAGTCCATACATTGGTGCTAACAGATGGAAATTCTGCAATACGTTGCATTTCGAAGTAATCGGTTACGAGGTCAGACAGTTTTGCAGTCATAATGTGCATGGCCAAGATGCGCTGCCAACCGCAGCAGCGGGTGGACTGTAAATGTGATGAAACATCCAATCTATAAGACCTCAGTCTGCCCTAGCTTGTTCCTGGACAAATTTATGAACGCTGGATTCTTTTTTGTTAAAACTAAAAAGTAAAAATGACCAATGCGTTTGTGAACGAGGCGTTTCATCCCTCGATCATTCAGGTCGGCAAAAATGCAGAATTTTGATTTGCTGAAGCATTTGTGATATTTGTTGTCCGAACAAGTTCCGACCAATTTGGGAACATATGTTGGGATATTCTGGCAAAGTTAATGTGACTTTTAAAATTCTACGATTGGTGATCCAGATTGCTGTATGTCGGCCTGTTAATCCAAGGTGTTAAGTTCACAGTTACCGTAAGATGGTCTCTCGAAGCCACTGAATCGGCCCGGCGTGTTTATATGACTTTTCGTTGCAATTTCAACAGGTTTCCTACGAGGTCCTCCTGAGATCCTACTGCAAGATCCTCTGGAGTTGCTCAGCCGCCCAGAATGTGCTGGAGTTAAGTTTCTGGAAGACAAGCTAAAGCTAGAAGGGAATATCAAAACCTGGCTTTACACAAATTACCATCTTCTTGACAGGCCAGTCTCTTTCCCCGAAAACTTTACCATTGAGGTGTTCGAGTCGCAGTCCTTGATATATAATCTTTCGGCAATCGTAACGTGCAAACTATGCTCCCCAATGGTTAAACTGAAGTTGCAAGGAACATGTGGCAAGAGATGGCTGACGTCAAACTTTATAGCTCACATGAAAAGGAAGCATTTCGTGCAGTTAGCTTCAATCTGAACTTTTTGCTTTGTAGCTGACAGTCACTTAGTTTTCCACATTCCGTTATCTGTAAAACTACTGCGGCTAACATGCATTGATTGTTTGTTAAAAGATGTTTCCACGTTCGCATTGCTGACATCGATTGATTCGCCCATTTTTTCTTGTGCCTACTATTTTTTTAAATGTTAATAAAGTGCATCTGAATTACGCCATCTGCAATATCGTTTTTTAAGTATGTCTGTCTAATCTTTTCTTCCAATTGTTAATTATGGCTGTTTAGCTAAACTTGATTGGAAAAAAATTGGAAGAAAAATTACCTAATTTTAAAAAAATTCATTTGAAATATTAATAGGTTGCATAAACCATTTTAATGTAAAATAAGGTTACTTTTGCTTCAAAACAACGACTGCTATTACTTCATGCATGCCACAAAAAAAGATTTTTTTTTTGAACAAAACACTGCAATGGTTAAGCAGTTTAGGTTTAGTCAGCAAGTGTTGTAATATCAGAAGGAACCAATGCCAGTAACCCAATCATTAATTGTTTTGAAAATTATTTGCATTTGATGTTCTCCAGCCAGGAAACGATTTCAGAACTCGTCCTATGAATAGGGTTGATAGGTGACACTGTACTGTCCAGTTGAATGTAAATCTAGTTTGCAGAGCTGTTTAGTGAATAATTTTAACTTAATTGCAGTATTTCTTAAAAGGTCTTACAAACATAGCCACTGAATCTGACTTCACCTAGAAACTAACTGTGCAGTGATAAAGTTTACCGATACATGTTAATTGCTTTGATCAGGAATACTTGGTTTCTACCCGATGGAAGAAGAAGAGGCAATATTAACGGAGGTGTTTTTAGACCAAAGACGCCTGGGCGAGAAACTGAAAACCTGGCTGATTTGCAACCAGCATTCCTTTGATGTGCCAGTGATATTTGAGAGGGATTTCCTCATCACCGTCTTCGCCACCAGATCGAAGATGTACAACTTGTCAGCTGAAGTCGTCTGCAATTTGTGCAACCCAGCGGATACGATCAACTTGCAAGGCAACAGTGGCAATAAGTGGTTTGCATGCAATTTTTATGCCCACATGAAGAAGAAACATTTCAAATACCCAGTGGTCAAGGGAATGAAAAACGTCCAATAGGGCAGGAATGTTCAACATCTTCTCTGAAGCTTCCTACAACATGAACGATTTCATAGTTCATGGATTATCTTATAATTCAAAATTTCTATTGTGGTAAATATCTTTGGAAGGTTTCATCCAGAGCAGACTTCTCTCCTAGAACAGTAATTCGTTTTATATAGCCTTCTAATACTCGTCTGGATTTAGGTTTCTGCAGAAGTAATCCACAATAACATGCTGGGATAATGTATCTGTAGTGTTATGTATCTGCTTAATGCAATTGTTCCTAAATTCGCTTTCAATGCAGAAGAATCCTTTCAGTCCGTACGGTTGTAAGCCAACTAAAACTGCATCAAATGGCGTTATTTTTCGTTGCATCACGATAAATGCAAAACACTACCGTAAATTGTGATAAGGAAGTTTACAACTGTACGGGTTGTCATGGGTATAGTATTATTGTGATGCGCATCGAAGTGTTTGCTGCAATGAATATGTGCAATGTTGTAGACTAGATATACCTGTATGTAGCTTTGCTAGAAATTGGCCAGGGAAGTATTTACAGGAAGGAGTTTGGTGCAATATTAGACGTACAATGGAATTCCTTTTTAGTGTGAGGTCATTGTCACGTTACGGTGTGATTTCTTGCCAAACTATATAGTATACGTCTTCCTTCAGATTTTTGGAAAAATTTTAATGAAATGTTGGCTTGCCATTGTACTATGTACATGTATTTAATAACTATAGCTTCACTTATGCTTATAATTTAACTAGCTCTAGGCCGTTAACTCGGTAATGAATATTGGTGATTATCGAATTGTGCAATGTACTTGTACATGTATCACAACTCTGAGTTCCTTACTGTTTGTATGTGAGATATAGTAACAACAAAACAAACGACGTTTCTAGAGTCTGGAATATAGTATTAACTGATTATATTTCTATTATATATACTGTAACATTATTAACCCATTGCATAAAACAAAATGGGTTATTTTAGTTTTGAGAAAACCCGGCAATGGTATTTCATTCATGTTTATTTTTATTTACTGTATAGCTATGGATGGGACCGAGGCTCATAAGTGTTTTTTGGAACTATTTTTGCGTGTTAACAGAGTATTGTTGGACAGTAATTGAGAAAGGGGATCACAAGAAAGCTTGTGCAGGGTGGCCACAGGTCAGGGAAGTCAGGGAAAAGTCAGGGAAAAAAATCGTGGTCAGGGAAGTCATGGAAATGTCA
>JAQGAO010000366.1:0-36857 GCA_034697705.1 Ommatoiulus sabulosus | reverse complement strand
GTTTGTACATCCAGGATGTAGAGAGCACTTTTTGTCGTAATGAAATGGGCACCAGTTTCTATCGCGGTTGTTCGGTTCATGGATCCTCTTTTGAACCACCTTGTAGACAAACATTTGATTGACACAGTGAAGATTAATTTTTTTAGTAAGATGTGAAAATCATTATCATCAAATTTAATCTATAAGAAAAAGAAATTGATGGATCGAATGCCATCTATTAAAAATGATCAGCTCAATTTTAAAAACTTACCTCCTTGGACATGAACGTCTCGACTGTGAATCGTGCCTCTAACGTTAGATGCCACGCAACGATAAACAGCAGAATGAATGTCAAGGCGATAACTTTCTGGTTTGAATTTTTGAAAAACCAAGCTTCCGCTTGCGGCAATCTCTCGCAGTCCCGGAATGCCGTTTATGGCAGTTCCGTCTGACAAGGTCCATTTGATGGTGGGTGCAGGATTTCCGTAAGCCATGCATTCGATCGTGGCTCCTTTATTATTAGCGAAATTTACTCGGAATGGGGGTTCTTCGACGAACTTCAGACTTTCAGAATTCTGATCTATCAGAGCATATTAGTACAAATGACTATATATGTTTCATGAGATTAAAAAACCGAAAATAACAGATTAATTGTGCAATCTTTTCGAAACGAAATGCATAAAAATACCTCAACTTTGCTCCATAAAAATCTACAGAATCTTCAAAATGCATTTAACTAAAAGGCAATTTAAGACATTCAGACCTGTTTCATATGCGAATGAATTCGATATTGATGAACAGCATGCGTATTACATTGCCAGATATCTCTTTCATTCGATCATGTTTTTGGCCAAAGTTATGTTATCACAATAAAAAGAAAATCATGCACGTTGTTGTTGTATGTAAAATGATCTGGAATGGTAAATATTATTACGATTCCAAAAATTATAAAAGAACAGCAACCGTCATGCAAGCATGAATAAATTCATAAAATTGCATAGCAATTGGCATGATAGTGCAAGTTGCATAACATTACTCGAGATATTGCCTGCAAATGGCTCACCATGGACATGCAGTGTTAATGTTTTCCCATATACTGTACTTCATTCTGTTAGTGGCCCACAAAATGTGAAGCATAGCGCATGCCAGAAATTAATTTGACAAAGCCGAATGACAACACCTGTACGACTCTTGTCATGAATGCAATTTAACAACTCTTGTAAGGTGAAGTTATTGGTCAAATATTCGCAGTTCGATCGTTTCAAAATATAATGAACAAGCATGCCGCATGCTTTCTTTCATATGGCCGTACATTGATGTTTACGTTGTTGTAAATGCCTAACTAATGTCAACAAGGTAACCTATAAGTACACATGTTTAAATTTGGCTGCTAATGATGCCAATTTAAGTGTTTTCTATGTACAGTATAATTATATTAAGTGTTTGACGTACAGTATACACGACATGTGCATATTGATATTTATAAATGTCCATGGCACATGCATAATTCGCTCTGAAATCCAACCCAATGGCAAAGCGTGGGCAAAGGCTGTTTGGAATGCATTGGGACACATGCCGCGTTTTGGGTTTGCAATTTAAATGCCTTAATTACCATGGTTGTTAGCACTTGTACTGACAACCCACAGCATGAGCACGGTGAGGGTCAGCATGGTACCGGATGCTTGACGTTCCAAGACTTCAGCAGCAACGATTTAATGCAATGTACTTAACCTGTTGAAACTGATTACAAGTTAATAGATGGAACAAAGAGTATGCAGTTGCCCTGTCCACAGTGTTGGTTGTGGTCTTTTTGGAGTTGTCACACCTGGTGTACAGTGGACTCGTCCTGCTATATAGTCTTGCTGATTTATGAAGGCCCATTCAACCCCCTGACAACCATACAGGGTGTCACCCGAATATTTTTAGGGATAAGAAAAGGTGCAATATGTCAAATTCAGATGATGTTCAGCATTCCTGATTGTGGTTGTCCTAGTTCATGCAAAGATAATTCTTGGATAGTTTCTATGTAAAATTAAGCCACGGTCGTGTCCCTTCCCAACATGCCCTATTGTTTTTGTATTTGTCGAGAAGCTTGCAGTTCTGGTAATTGTATGCTGGTCCCATATTTGCCATAGGCATACTCTTCAAGAAGGGTCGTCCGGGGAAAGAAATGGTAAAATTCCCAACAAAAACATTTACCAGAACACTCTAAACAGCTTGGTTATCAACTTTTTAAATGTAGGTATTATTTGAAGTCTGGATAGACTCTGCCTCGACCACAGGGTATTAGTGTGTGCACGCTCTACCTAATATACATGTACTGTATACGAAGTCATATGCTGAATTCTCAACGTACTTGGTATAAACGTAACCTGAATCTGTTTCTTTTTTTTTTGAATAAGAAAATAATTAAACACATTTACATGGGTGCACTTTTGAAATGCTTTACTGAATGCTATGACATCATAGAGAACACCGATAAAAGAATCGCATATTACGGTACTGCAGCAAACACAAAATAAATTGATTATAATTGTAAAACTTTACAAACGTATCTTCAAATAAGAGTGTTGTATAAAAACTTTAAAAATCGATCTTGAAAGTCATGCATATGCTGAAATGAAAATTCCATTTCATGCAAAAAATCTAGTAGATACCAAATACATATAGCAACTTTAGCAAGAAAATACTACACGACTGAAAATCATTGATGTAAATCATTATATCTTAAATTAGCCGTTAGGGTTGGAAATCCTTAAAATAGAAAAAAAAATATTATGGCATTAGTGATACAAGCGTAGTTAACTTTGCGTTGCATTATTGTTTTATTGTTTAGTCATCACATTACCTTGTTAGATTCGGTTAAAGTTGCATTGTTCTCCATGTGCTCCAATTGTTTCTATAAAGCGTATAAAATATCATTATATCTGATAACTTCTAAAATATAAATTTATTCAGGCTGGTCAATTAAAGGGACCATAATGATAAGGAGGTATGTATGCGGAGGTCATGTACATGTAGCTGCGAAATATTCTAATCTATATTATCGGAAAGAATGTGTAATAAATTCGCCATAATGTGACTGATTTTGGTATTTTAATTCAAATTACCTCAGTGCAGTCTTATCGTGAAATGTCACTTAGCAATATTTTCACATGCTGAAATCAAAATTTACCTCATTTTGCTCATCTGCACAACTATCCATATTTGGCAGCATGGCTTCAGGTGGAGGGTTAGGAAACACAAACGTTGTTTCTGTTTGCACTGGCTCGGGGATGAAGCTGGCAAGGTATTAAAATATTAATATCAGATTTGACATGTTCAATGCTGATAAATGAAGTTTTTTACATCATTGTTATGCATTTCATACCTGGATTCTTGGGGGAAAAATGGTTGGTTCATCATGCCCATGCCTTCAGGCGGAATTCCTTCAAATCCGGTTGGTAATGGAGGCCCTTTGCATAATATACATGTAAATACATTAGCTAAATATGGTTGAACTGCGCTGCTATCAGTTACATTACTGATGTTGTTAACTTTACTTACCATGTTGTTGTCGCCTCTGCAAAGTGGCCATCAATTCCATTTGGTGATGGAAGGGAAGCGTGGCATATGGAAGAATTTCATCGTCACCTTGGCATGATAGCCGTAATGTCGTGGTAGACATTAATTTAGTTTCACTGATGATCCATATTTACATTTCGTATTAATTTGTATTATTGTGTCAACTTACCGTAAATTGGATCCTGATTAACGTGCCGATTCAGCGTTCCTCTTTGCATGTAAGGAAAACTTTCAGAACTATCAGCACGTTTAAATTCTGAACTAACAACTGACATTCTGTTCCCTACAAGATATAAATATTTATTTATATTATAAAAGTTGAAATCTGGCTAACCGAATATCATATATTATAGGCCTATTAACTTTTACTTTGCTACATATAAATGCTCCCATTATGTAACACTTTTTATTAATTCCTTTCTTATTCATTTAAAAAAGTAAGTTTAAAAAAATTGGTAATTGATTTTATTTTTAAAAATATAAAAAATTTAAGAACTTGAAGAAAAAAAACTTGTCTGTGTTTTTCTAATTTAGATGTTTGGGCATAGGCCTACTATTTCTAAGGTAGAAAGGTAATGAAACAAAGTGCCATCGATAGGATAATGGATTATTTAAATTGGAAATTTTATAAAGTAAAAGAAATGCAAGTACCTTTTCGAGCTTCCTCTCTTTTCTTCATTCTGATACACATGCAAGCCATGGCAAAAATTGCAAGCAGAATGATAGTTGTGCATGCTATCGGCACGATGATATAAAAGTTCAACGCTTCCATAAGGCCATTAATCCGTTGGTTAGGGGCATCTCCCTGGAGTTCTGGCTCGATTGTCGCTGCCAAAATTTTTGAATCGTTTAACCGACAATATGAAATACTGCAAATCGAATTTTCAGGGTAGTTTCCGTAAACAATATGCATTTACCTCCAGAAAATGTAAGGGTGGCAAAGTCATAGTTAGCAATTGAGGATCCTGCACTGTTATGGGCTGTCATGCGAAGCCCAAACCAAGTTGCAGGCTTCAGATTTGGTATGACCAATCGCCTTTGCTCGGGCTTCACGTTACTGGATACCAATGTCCATTCATTGGAGGATTTCGGTGCATATTCTACCATGAAATACTCAATGGGGCAGCCATTGCTTTTCCAGCTGTTCAGGTAAAGGGATATTGAATTGGAGGCTTCCTCGATCAGATCGACTTTATTTGGTGCAGTAGGCACTGCAAGATTATATTGATTTGTGCTTAAATATTCTCTTCCAATCAAATATCCACTTCTTTTTCCAGTTGATGGTTAATTTATTTGTTTAACTGCTCTTTAGAAATATTTTCTTCTGAATTGACCTTCTCATAATTTTTTGTGTGCATAAACTGCTTACCTGATCCATTTGTTGCAACCACAAAAACGTCTGAGGGAGCACCAATCCCAATCTTGTTGAATCCATGCATGAAAATCTCATAGCGAGTTCCGCAATCCAGGTTGTCAAGCTGATATGTTCGGATATCTGAACCAACAGTGATTTCTGTCCAGTCTCCAACATCTTTTCTAATGTTAATAGTGTAACCTATACATTAAAATAATTAGATAACTGGGTTTCAATAGTATGGTATTTAGGATTTAGGCAAAATCCCGTAAAATACCTTTAATTCTTGACATTTTGTTGGAAGGGGTGTTCCACTGAACTTCTATTTTGTCTGATGAAGTGGACTTTATTTCAATTTGCGGTCTGGATGGTGGAGCTGTTTAAAAATAAATTAATATCATAAACCAGGGTTCCCCCAGACCTGGAAAAGTCAGGGAAGAATGGTTTATAATAGTTCAAATTTGCAAAATTTCCCACGTTTTCCGAGCACATATTTTCAACTTTTTCCGAATACAAAATTGTCACATTTTAATTTTTTTTTTTTTAAATTCTATGTTAATTTTCAAAATTGTCGTTAGTTAATTTAAAAGAAATATTTTCCAGTGTCAATTTTTCACGTTGTCATTGGTCAGGGAAATTTTTTTATAACCTGGAAAAGTCAGGGAAAAGTCAAAGAAGTTGTAAAGGAAATTTCTGGGGGAACCCTGTAAACACACAATAAACATAACTCATCTATCTACATAATGCTGTTTTATAACAACCTAATACAATGATAGCATATATGATCTTATCTTCCCCGAAATCATTGCGGACGTTACAAATGTAATCGCCACTATCTTCTTCCCGTAGTCGTTTAATGGTCAGTGTCCCGTCTTGTGAAATTTTGTAACGATCTCCATCTCGCAGGCGACTTTCTCTAATTATTTTAAAATTTAGGCAAACAAATTATAATTGTTATAACTGTATTATCAATGACAAGTACGTCAATCTATTAAAAATTCAAATACTTGAATGTCCAAATTCTAGATGGCTCAGGAATTCCAACAGACAGGCATGGCAAATTTATTTCCTCTTTCCAAGGCATGATCAGTTTGTTTTCGAATGAAACAACTTTTGCTGGAACTGTATGATAGAAAAGAGAACAAGGATTTTGGCAAGTTTTAAGCATAATAATAAAATTATAGTGATTCGATCATTTTCACTGTACAAACCTGTTGGGCCATTGGGAGTCTGGAAGACGGTTTTCGAACTTTGGCCTTCCCCTGCTAAGGTGGATGCCTTCACCCAGAATTCGTAACGGTGGCCCTTCTTCAAACGAGTGATTTCATGGTGATACAGAAGAGCTGTAATTGTGTGAGCACTCATATCCTGAAAATGTCCTCATGCGACATAAAAAGATAAGGATTTTCCAATGGTAGTGAATGGTATAGCTGCTTATAAAACTGTTTTATGCCAAAAACTACTTTTTTTAATGATATATGGCAATAGTCAAATCAATTTTGACTTCCATTGTTAATAAAACTTTTATTTGAAAAAACTAAAAGATGCATGATGCGACCAATCACATGTTCAGTATCTGTTTTTCAACTTACCTTGATGTTATTTGAATCTCTCCAATTGACTGTGTACGATCGAATTACTCCATTCGGATTTTCAGGTGGTTTCCAGGCCACGATAACAGAATCGTCAGACGTTGCAATAGCTTTAATGTCAACCGGTTGTCCTGGAGCTGGAATTAATTGTCATAAAAAAATAAGCTTATATTTCTATATTGCAAGGTCATGATGACAACATCGTCGTGTAATAAAACTGAGCAAGGATTCACCATCATCCTGAGTTTTGCAGAAAACGGGACTGCTTTTGGGTCCCTCCCCTGCTTTGGTCATTGTGAGCACCTGAATGCTGTAGTTACTGAATTTCTCCAAATTATTTAACGTCATGGCCGTGCGCAGAGTAACATTAGAGTTCACTGCCACGTCCTCTGTAAAGACATTGCTTTACGTCAAAGACAAACATGGCTGATGTCAACTAAATTGTTGAAATTTGAAAATGAAACACAGGCTTGTAAGCACAAAATTTTAAATAAGTCTGTGCTTCACCTTACCCACCAAACCAATCAATTGCTGGCCTGTACAGCACCTTATAGCCACTGAGAATTCCGTTGATGGAGTCTGAGGGTGGTTCAGTCCAAGTGACATGGATGCTCTGGGAAGTGAGGGTGGTGCAGTGGACATCAATTGGGGCTAATCTAGGAACTAAGATCCAAAAAATATTTATTCAATAATGACTAAAGAAGATACTAATTAAATATTATATATTTATCACAAGTACCTCCTTCCGACGTCATTACAATGACAGTATCAGATTCAGGCCCTTTGCCTTTATTGTTGTATGCTTGCACTATGACTGCATATTTTGTGAATTGCTTTAGTCCTCCTATTTGCACGAACATACCTTCAGTTGTATGCTCTTGGGCCAAAAATGTTTTATAGAGAAAGGGGTCTTTGGTATCGACTTCCTTATATCCAATATAATATCCCAAGATTTTTCCATTCCAGAGCTTCTCTTCTGGCGCCTTTTAATTGTAAAATAGGGCTATTGAAACATACTTTAAATGTCCTATGAAATTGGAACAATTCTCATAAATTCAATGTTGATTCTTACTTTCCAAGATACTTTAAATGTTTCTGTATTAACTGTTTCTACTTTAACGTGACGAGGCGGTCCATTGGGTGCTGCAAGAAATGCATTTCACATGGTATTATTGTTAAATAAAAATCGTTTACCATTCACTACCAATACATTTGCAAGCTACAGTTTGTCGTTCTTTGCAGTTGCCGCACAGTCACCACAACACAAAATTTTTCCTACCGTCGTCACTTGTTGTTACATGAAGAATTTTACTGGCTAAGCTTCGGCCTTGTGTATTTTCAGCAAATATCCTGAATTGATATTTTGTTGCGGGACGTAGTTTTGTCACAATACTGTTTCTTGGTTCGCCATTGGACGTTGCTACTACTGAGGCAGCATCCCATGAATCTGAAAACGGTCATGTCATTGCAATAACACGTTTTTTAAACATTAGTCATTTTTGCACATTATTGGAATTGCATTGGATCTGCCAATTTAGCTTGCCTATTTCTTCTTTATACTGGATTACATATTTCTTTATTGGTTCGTTTCCATTGTATGGTGCGGTCCAAGCAAACTCAACAGTGTCACTTCCAACAGATGCGGATGCAACATCAGTCGGAGCATCGGGTGGCTCTGGTGTATGCAATAAGCAAACATTCTGAATTAATTCGGGAATTTGAACTACTGAAAATGAGTTAGAAATTAACTGTCACATACCTAAAACCGTCAATTCAATGAATGCATTGTTCACGCCAAATTCATTCTGTGCTGTGCATTGGTAATTACCATTATCTTGTCTCTCAACTTTATGAATTGTTAAAAGGGAGATAGCATCGGAAGCAGTGTTAGTTGTCTCTATTTTATGCCTGTGAAAATTCCCGATTTAAAAAGGTTTGATTAAAATTTCAATTGCTGCTTTTTGTTTCTAATGAAATGCGTGGAATTACTGTAAATTAAACCTTGCTTGTCCATTTTCCAGCACTTTATCATTTTTGTGCCATATAATTTTTATTGGAGTGTCCCCTTGTACCAGGCATTGCAGTTGAGTATCCCCACGAAGGGCAGCCCTTTGCTTTTCAACCACGTGTTTAAATAATGGAGGTGCTGCAGTAGAAAACGACGTGTAAAGTGCCTTTAAAACAGTTTCATTTTATGGAGATTTGATTTTTAAAAAACTATTATTTTGCTTTATATGTAGCATGGTTATATTTAATGACAACTAGGAATTCATAAAAATAGTTAACTATATTATAGTGCATAGTTACAAATTTAAAAGTTTTCGAATGATCAATATGATAAAAGAGACCTAATATTCTTATTTTTTGCAAGTACATGTACAGTACCGAAATTCTTCATTAGACTATCTCTGTTGTAATCGTTTAAAGATGTTTCTAAAGTCTTGATTTGAATAACTCTTGAAGAAACATCTAGTAATTTACTTGCCATTTATCTTAAGCTGTACTCTAGAACTGAGTCCTTTTCCAATTCCATTAGACACCAGGCAATAATAGAATCCTTCATTGATTGCCTTGACATTTTTTATAAGAAGGGACCCATTTGAAAACAAATTTATGTTATTGGTATTGGCTACAGGCTTTGCTAAAGCAGAGTTTCTGGCATCTAAATGTAAATGTTAACCAATTGGTAAATATTGCAAAAGTAGATAATGGCTTGAGAATAATCGATCACTTGAACATACCTGTTCCATGTTTCCACTGAATTTTGGGCTTAGGAAAACCCTCAACCTGGCAATGTAGCAGTAAACTTGAGTCCTTTAAGACAGATACATCTTTGGACTTATTTATCCAGCGTGGAGGAACTAGAATTCATTGAAATTGATTAGATCAATGGCATTACAAAAGTTCCCAAAAAGTTATAAGTTCCTAAAAATTTTGATTACAATTTTTCAATATGAAATATATATCCAGGCTATATGGAAATTGGAATTTCTCATGTTTAATTTCAAAACTTTCTAAAATCATTGTTTACCCTGAACAACTAGCTCTGCTGAATGTCTGACAAATCCTGCCCCATTACTGGCTATGCAAGTGTATTGTCCATTATGGGTTTGGTCAACAGAAGAAATAGACATGATGCTGGAGTGATCGTCGAAGGATCTAATGTGCACCCCCAGAGCCCCGGTAGTTAGTTCGACACCATCCTTTTCCCAGTGAAGTTTTAGTGGTAAATCCCCTCGACTGACTACGCAAGACACTCGAGCCAGCACTCCCTGAACTAAGCTTTCGTCTTGAAATGAGAATGGCACAATCTTGGGTGGAACTGAAACAAGAAGTTGGCACGGTTCAAGCATTTAGCCTACCATTTACCACCAGGGCTGCAGTGTGGCTTGCAGAAGAGGCTTTGTTATGAGCAATGCACGTATAGTTGCCCTCATGTTTGGATTCCACGTGATCAATGGTTAGAATGCTCGTGTAGGTGTCTACGTTTCGAATTACAATGCCAAGCGTATTTAGGATAGGGCCACCATCTTTTTGCCACAGAATTGTCAGAGGAAGATCTCCCTGATAGACCACACAGGTTAGACGAGCCAGTGCCCCCTCAAATACACGATCTCCAGCTTGAAACGAAAACGGCACGATCTTCGGCGCTACTGGAACAGTGAAAATCTTAGAAATTACCATTAACACGAAGCACAGCATCATGGCGAGCCACACCCGCCCTGTTCTTGGCCACACAAGTGTAGATGCCAGCGTGGTCAGCAGAAAGACTCGAAAAGGTTAATATACTGGACAAGCCATCTACTTCGTAAAACGTTCGCGAGCTACTAGCTACCACAGGGACATCATCGTGTAGCCAGGACAGTTGAACTGGCATGTCTCCTTCCTGCAAGCCACACACCACTCGGACTGGGGAACCCTCATGCAGAAGACCTCTGAATTGAAATGACACAATTTTCGGTGCCACTGAAATTAAACATCACTTGGAGTTAATATGATTTAGTTCCAAGATTACCGCGAACCAAGAGTTGCGCTGAATGAGTCGCTGTTCCTGCTTTGTTTCGGGCAATGCAAGTGTAGTTGCCAGAATGCTGCGAGCTTACATTCTCAATGCTAAGAGAATCAGTTTGCTCATCATATTTTCGATTGAATGCTCCAAGATCTGCTGATATTGACTCGCCATCTTTCAGCCATGTAAATGCAACAGGAAGGTCTCCTTGACTGATGGCACACGTGACGTGTGCTCGCATCCCTTTGTAAAACTGGTCATCGAGAAATGCAAATGGGATGACTTTTGGAGGAACTGAAAAATCCAAATAAAACATGATTTTTACCGTTTACGGATAGCTCTGCCTCGTGTGTGACTGTGGCGGCTTTGTTCGATGCCACACACGTGTATTTCCCGTTGTGGCTTGGAAGGATGCTGCTAATGGTCAGTATGCTGGAAAATTCGTCTAAAACTCTGACTAAAATTCCTAGATTTGGAGATATAGGCTCGCCATCCTTCATCCACTTTACATTTAATGGCAAGTCTCCTTCGCTTACAACACATTGGAGCCTTGCTCTCATGCCTTCTCTTAGAAGTTCATCTTGAAATTCAAAGGGGACTATTTTGGGAGGAACTGCAATGTAATTAAATGAAACTAGCAGTGCTTACTAAATCGATTAACATAATTTAAAAGGACCAGCAATAATCAATTGAGTATTTGACTATGATGTCATAAATGTATTAGGCAGTCATGTTAAAATATAACCTACATTGGCAGGCTTGTAAGCAATACATGGAATTACATTTTAAAAATAATTACCTAAGATTGCAACGTTAACTGTTCCTTCAGCAACTCTTCCCGCAAAGTCTTTAGCATAACATTTGTATTCTCCTGAATCAGCAGATTTGGTCACTTCTCCAGCTATTAGGGTTCCATTTTCCGAAATGATTTGCCCGAAATTTGTTGGTAGTGTAATGCCATCTGTATTTAAGTTTACTTTTATGATGCTTTGATGTTTTAAATTTGCTCTGATATAATTCATAAAGATTTGCTTGTGGCTTTCTCACGTGCCTTTTTCCCATCCAATTTCTTGAACTGGATATCCATAATATGGACAATTCAGATAAAGATTATTTCCAGAAACAGCTATCTTTTCCTCTACTGTTCTCATTCCGATTTCTCCTGCAAAGGCATTTAATTCATCATTTTCAAAAAGATTGTTGAACGATTTGAACGATTTCTGGGTTACTTTTTTTTTTACCATAAATATTAATTCTGCCCATGTGCGCAGCTTTTCCTGCCTTGTTGATTGCAGTGCAACCGTAAAGTCCCCCATCACTGACATCGGTGTTCTCAATTTTAAGTGTACTGATAATTCTTCCATTTTCATTGGTATCAAAAGTTACTTGCAACCGAGCAGAATTTTCGATGGGGATGTCATCAATGGTCCAAGATATTAGAGGATTTGGAATTCCAGATGCTACACATTTAATGGCCACTGAACCACCAGGCTTCATCGTGATCTCGTTGAATGTTTCAGCAAAGTATGGTAGAATCTCTGGTTAATTATATATACTGTATATATTCACATACATTTTAATTCTGTTATAAATAATCACAAAATGATATCCTAGAGCTTATTGAAACCTCATTGAAGTAGGCTACCTGATAAACGCAATTCTGCAGATGCCTGCGCCATTTCTTCATCATTGCATCCAAAACACTGGTACATTCCTTGACTACTGGCATCTACGTTATCAATCACCAGAATTTCATTTAGCGCGTTTTTAATGACTACACCATTATGCAACCAGGAAATGGAGTTTATTGGTTGGCCTCGAATTTCACAGGAAATTGTCACCTTTTCGTTGTTTTTGGCCATTTTGATATCTGGCTGAATTATGGCCGAAAGAGGTGCTGCAAAGAAATAAAAATATAATCGTTTAAATTTCTTATTTCCTCATTATCTTGGCAGACAGAAGATTATGGTGAATTGAGAATCGCCATGAATTGAAATGGTGATAATGAGTTCGTTATAAGTAACTCACCAGAAATTCTCAAGGAAATAACTAATTGTTCCTTTCCAACTTCATTAGAAACTTCACAAATGTACGTTGCTGCATCATCCATTTTCACGTCGTGTATATAAAGAGCACTTACGGTGACTCTGTATCGACTTTCTGTCTTCAGAGAGATTGTTTTATCTTCAGCTCCTTTTTTGTACCACCTAATTGTACATGAATGCAAAACGCAGATGTATAAATTGTTTCACTAGCTATGCTTTCTTTGTAAAAAAAAATAAAAAAATAATAATTCACACGAATGGCACAGCATTGATCATATAGACTAATTGATTCCGAAATTGTACTAACTTTACTGTCGGCATTGGATGGCCTTGGGCTACACATGGCAGAATAGCCGTTTTTCCTTCATGTGCGAGAATAGCTGAGGCGCTGTCCAGGATTTTTGGATGAATTATTCCCATGGATTCTTAATTCAGAATGAAAGTTTTATAAAAACCCTTATGATTGACTTCACTGTCACTAAAGATGGAAGCCTTTACCTGTGACGAATAGCTGACCAGCATTGGAGCTGGTTTGTGTTTCACCATTGAGAGTATTGATGGTTTTGCATTTGTATTTGGATCCAGACTCATCCAGTGATGTATTGCGAACGTGTAGTTCGCCTGTTGGCATGATATCATATTTGCTATTGCCAGACGCTAAACGAACAGAAGCTAAATTCTCACTATTTCTGCCTCGCTGCAAGAAATGCCTCACTCAACTTTACCTACTGTCAGAAGTTGAGATCTCGCTTATGATTTTGTCATTCTTCGTCCAGACCACAACTTTCAGGTAGTTTCTTAAGACGGACGGGATGTCACACTTGAATACTGCGGTGTTCCCCTTCACCACATAGGTGTCATAAACCTGAATATCGTGTGACTGAAGAACAACTAGAAGTTTCGATAATGCCTAATTTCAGTTATTAGGGTATTTGATCTTTTCACATTTATAATTTAAGTCCCAGACAGATTTAGCAGTATTCATTTGCATTTCAATAACGATGTTAATACATTGTTCGGACAGCGTGATTCGATCAAATGGAATATTAGCGAATTTTGACGAATTTATTGTTTAAAAAATTGAAATACATGCTTGACCAAATATGGAAAAGATAGGATGTAAGCAACAATTACATTTTTGTTGCTGGATTGAACCTCATTGAAACTCACCTCCTTGAACATAGACATCTCGGCTATGAATTGTGCCTCTAGCGTTCGATGCCATGCAGCGATATACAGCGGAATGAACATCAAGGCGATAACTTGCTGGTTTGAAAGATTTCAGGACCAAGTTGCCACTTGCTGTGGTCTCCCTCAATCCTGGAATACTGTTTAAGTAGGTTCCATCTGCCATGGTCCAATTGATGTTTGGGGCAGGATTTCCAGTAGCATTGCATTCGATAATTACTCCTTTATCGTTTGCAAAGTGCACTCGGAAGGGGGGTTCTTTGACAAACTTCAGACTTGCTGAATTCTGATCTGACATTGCAAATTTACGCAAATAACACATTTTTTAGAAATGTAATTGTGTCATACATGTAGTTAATGAAGTTTGCATGCACTATCTAGTAGCACAGTCGTCGTGATACAATGAGCCCATGCACATACTGAGTACATGCAGGTCATCTTTTTGAAGTTAGGATTTATGAATAGATCTGTGATTTTAAGCAATGTACAACATGCCATATCGTTGGTTGTGCGATGGCAACAAGCCAATATAGTTTTAAATTGAAACAAATATGCAGAGCTGAAATCCATGGACGTACTGAAATGTCTATCAGTTGAAGCTTAATGTGCATGTCCGCAGGGCTGAATGTGCTGCTAATAGCTTCCTACAGTACACATAATCAAACAATACATGTAGAAATATTAGTCGAGTGCATAGTGTTTTTATTTGTAATATTGTGTGGAAAATGATATAAGCTTAATTATGTGTATAATATCCAGTTTAAACATATGACAAGTTATTTTCATGCAATTAATCGTTCTAGCAAATATGACATGTGGAATCACAATGCTTTACCATTCTTTTATGCATTAATCATAGCGATAATATGTGTACATATCTTTATTGATTTTGCCCATGCATATACATTTACGTACTGCACATTACATTGCATGGCGAGACATGCATGAGTTTAAATGCCTTAATTACCATTGTTGTTGGCACTTGCACTGACAACCCACAGCATGAACACAGTAAGGGTCAGCATTGCGGCAGATGCCAAACACGAATATACAGAACTCTAGCAAAAACAATCAATTTTGATTTGCTTGTCCTGTTAAAATTTGAAAAACAACCAATATGCAGTTGACCTGTCCACATACAATGATTGTTGTGAGTGACCTTTTGGAACTGTTTCACCAGTTGTAAAGTGGACTCGTCCTTCTAGTCTTGCTAATGAATGAAGGACCCTATACCATCTGGCGACCGTACAGGGTGTTACATGAACTGTTTTGAAGATAACAAAAAAAATTAAAAAAATTAATTCAGTATCTTGTATGTGTGTGTTAAACAAATTATTGAGGGGATTCAGTTGACTTCAATTTGAAATGCTTTATTGAACGCTATATCGTACAGAACTAATTGCTAATTGAATTGCATATAGGCATACATGTCTATACAGTACATGTATCTCACTTTTTAATTTGAGCAAACTGAAATGCAAATTGATTTTGGTTTTAAAAACATTAGAAACATTTCATAAAAAGATTACTCAAAATAATAATTTAAAAACGATATGATCATACATAATGTGACCTTATGCTAATAAAAACCTATTTTGTCTTGCTGGAATAGGCATAATATTTCATGCAAAATGAATACATGTATATCAAATATCTTTTACAACTTTAGCAAAAAGAACTTGAGTATGAAGAACATTAATTGACAATTCGTAAGATCTTGAGATGGCAGTTCGGTTAAACGGTCCTTCAATGAAAAGAAACAAATATCATAATGAGATTATTTTATATAGCAAAGACATGCATTTATTTCTTCATTTATGACCATCACATCATCTTACTGGGTTATCTTAAGGTTGCATCAGATCTGCTTGTTTCTGTGAAGAGAATTAAATTCATCAAGTTGGTTGAGTCAAAATATTTTCATTCAGTTTGAATCTATGCTAGATGGAATGTTGCTTTGGTGAAATTTTTGCATACCAAAACCATGATTTACCTCATCTTGTTTAGGAGGACAATCATCCATGGTTTGCAACATGGCTTCCGGTGGAGGAATTGGAAACACAAATGTTGTTTCACTTTGCTCTGGCTCGGGAATGAAGCTGATAATCCATTTAATTTATCATCGTTGACATATTAAAAATTATTTAAGTATTTTGCATCAGTGTCATGCTCTTACGCATATTATTACCTGGACTCTGGTGGGAAGAATGGCTGGTTCATTATGGTCAAGCCTTCAGATGGAAATCCTTCGAATCCAGTTGGCAATGGGGGCCCTTTATACAATTAGGCAAAAAATCGAAATATTATTGAACTATACTGGTACCATTTACATTTGTGATTTACTTAATTGGCGTTACTTGCCATGCTGCTGTCGTCTCTGCAAAGTGGCCATCAATTCCATTTGGTGATGGAAGGGAAGCGTGGCATATGGAACAATTTCATCATCGCCTTGGCATGATAGCCATAATGTTGTGGTAGTCATTAATTTGAATTCACTAATGGCCCAGATTTTCATTTTAATGTCAATTTGTAATATTGTGTCAACTTACCGTAAATTGGATCCTGATTTGCTTGCCGATTCAACGTTCCTCTTTGCATGTAAGGAAAACTTTCAGAACTATCAGTTCGTTTAAATTCTGAGCTAACAACTGACATTCTGTTCCCTACAATATACAGTATATGAATATCTAGATTAAAGTTAAATGTAACCTGTCATAATCAGGTTTACTGGTCAGTTTAAGTGGAAGGTGTTTGATTTAGACTTCATTAATTAAAAGATTTTTTACTTGAAATCCTCTTTTTAAAAATTAAAATTATGATTTTATCAACTTAATTGGGCGGTACCTTTTTGAGCTTCCTCTCTTTTCTTCATTCTAAAACACATGCAGGCCATGGCAAAAATTGCGAGCAGGATGATAGTTGTGCAAGCAATCGGAACGATGATGTAAAAGTTTAACGCTGCCATAATGCCATCCATGCGTTGATTAGGGGAATCCCCCTGTAGTTCTGGCATGATAGTGCCTGTCGAAATGAAAATGTTGACATTTTTGAAAATTTTTCAGATGAAAATGTTAATAGAAATTACCATAAACGTGGTGCAGCTACCTCCAGAAAATGTAAGCGTGGCAAAATCATAGTTGGCAATTGAGGATCCAGCGCTGTTATGGGCAGTCATGCGAAGACCAAACCAAGTTGCAGGCTTCAGATTTGGTATGACCAATCGTCTTTGTTCGGGTTTCACATTACTAGCAACTGATGTCCATTCATTGGAGGATTTCGGTGCATATTCCACCATAAAATATTGAATTGGGCAGCCATTGCTTTTCCAGCTGTTCAGGTAAATTGATATCGAATTGGATGCTTCCTCGATCAGATCGACTTTATTTGGTGCAATAGGCACTGCAAGATCATATTGATTAGTGCGTAAATAATAATTTTTTTTGAAGAAATAGTCATTTTCCAGTTTATGCATAATTCGGTTGTTTGTTTAACGCAATCATTTATTGAGCAAACATTTTGTCATAAATGAGTTCGTTGCCGAAATTACTTGCCTGATCCATTTGTTGCCACCACAAAAACGTCCGAGGGTGCACCAATTCCAATCTTATTAAATGCATGCATGAAAATCTCATAGCGAGTTCCACAATCCAAGTTGGTTAGCTGATATGTTCTGACATCTGAACCAACAGTGATTTCTGTCCAACTTCCAACATCTTTTCGAATATTAATGGTGTAACCTATGCATGGAAGGAGTAACATTTACATTGGATTTAAAGGGTTTTTGATTTTGGCATTTATGCAAAATTACACAGAAATACCTTTAATTCTAGACATTTTACTGGTAGGGATGTTCCACTGAACTTCTATTTTGTCTGATGAAGTAGATTTTATTTCCATGTGTGGTGCAACTGGCGGAGCTGTTTAAAGCTGAATTAATATCAAAATCATACAAAATTTGTAACGCGTCTGCCCGCTAGTTATTCTTGATTACCTAATACAATAATGGCGTATGTGATCTTATCTTCCCCAAAATCATTGCGGACGCTGCAAATGTAATCCCCTCCATCTTCTTCCCTTAATCGTTTAATTGTCAGTGTCCCGTCTGGTGAAATTTTGTGACGTTCTCCATTTTGTAGGCGACTTTCTCTTAAAATGAATAATTTGCAAATTTTGCAATCGATTTGATAAAAATATTATTAATTGCAGCTATAGTTAAATCGAACAACTTTAAATTACATACTTGAATGTCCAAATTCTTGTCGGTTCAGGAATTCCAACAGACTGGCATGGTAAAGTGATTTCCTCTTTCCAAGGCATGATTAGTTTGTTTTCGAATGAAACAACTTTTGCTGGAACTATGATATCAATGAAAATAATGGTATTTAGCCATATTTAAGTGGGTGTAGGATAGTACTAACATTATAATGTAATTAATTTATTTGTCAATGTACAAACCTGTTGGGCCATTGGGAATCTGGAAGACGGTTTTTGAACTTTGCCCTTCCCCTGCTAAGGTGGATGCCTTCACCCAGAATTCGTAACGGTGGCCTTTTTTCAACCGAGTGATTTCGTGATGATACAGATGAGCTGTAATTGTGTGAGCACTCATATCCTGAAATGCCCTCATGCGACATAAAAAGATAAGGATTTTCCAACGGTGGTGAATGGTAGGCCTATATTGCTTTTTATCAACTGTTTCATTCCAAAAATCTCCTTTTTTACAGTATTGCAATAGTCAAATCAGTTTTGACTTATGGTTTCGATAAAATCGGGTATGAAAAAGTAAAGGATGCATTTTGTGACCAATCACATGTTCAGTATCTGTTTTTAAACTAACCTTGATAATGGAATCCCTCCAATAGACTGTGTATGATCGAATGACACCATTTGGACTTTCAGGCGGTTTCCAAGCCACAATAATGGATTCATCAGATGTTGCAATAGCTTTGATGTCAATCGGTTGTCCTGGTGCTGCAAGTGATCATTATAAAAAATAAATTTCATGGTCAGATATGACGACAGAATTGTTATGGAACTAACTGAAGAAAGCTTCACCATCATCCTGAGTTTTGCAAAAAACAGGACTGCTTTTGGGTCCCTCTCCTGCTTTGGTCATGGCAAGCACTTGAATGCTGTAGTTACTGAATTTCTCCAAGTTATTTAACGTCATGGGCGTGCGCAGCGTAATGTTGGAACTTACTGCCACATCCTCTGAAATATTAATACTTTGCATCAAGGACAGATTATAGAGTTTTTAAATTTTGAAAATGGCACACTCGTGAGCACAATATTGCAAATAACTCTGTGCTTCACCTTACCCACCAAACCAGTCAGTCGCTGGCCTGTACAACACCTTATAACCACAGAGAATCCCATTAATAGAGTCTGCAGGAGGTTCGGTCCAAGTGACATGGATGCTCTGGGAAGTAAGAGTGGTGCAGTGGACATCTATTGGGGCCAAACTAGGTGCTGGAGTCATAAAATACTGGTTTAAATTCCTGGAATTATAGGTAATTCCTTGTATGCGTAGACAGCTTTTTAAATAAGTACCGTACCTCCTTCTGAAGTCATTACAATAACAGTGTCAGATTCGGGTCCTTTTCCTTGGTTATTGTACGCTTGTACAATGACTGCATATTTGGTAAACTCTTTCAGTCCTCCGATTTGCACTGACATGCTTTCAGTTTCTGGTGTCAGAAGAGTTTTGTAGAGGAAGGGATCTTTGGTGTCAACTTCCTTGTATCCAATATAATAGCCCAAGAGTTTTCCATTCCAAAGCTTTTCATCAGGGGCCTTAGAAATAATGGTGCATTAAAAAATATAAACCGTTTCATGTGCAAATTGTAAACAATTGCGTTTGGATTAATCTGTTTCCATATACAGTATATAAGATTCAAACAAATCATTGTTGCATATTTAGTGTGAATGCTAATCAATCGCCAATAATCTTTTGATGAGGTGTTCACACACTGAACAATGCACAGGCAAATGTTGGCATACAAGTAATCATTTGCCATATACTTAATATTTTTTATTTATAATTTGTTTAACGATATTTAATATTTATGTATATTTTAGACATTTAATATATTTTCCAAAAGTTATTTCACCAGCGTTGGCGGTTATGAGACTAACGAGCTTCCTTCTTGTCTCTTTGGTGTGGTGTTTGCTCCCTGTTCAAAGTTGGTAGTAATCTTCAGGATGCGCAAAATAACCCAAGTGATGGCTCTTGGATGAGAGTTTAAACCTAGGTCCCGTGCAGATCCCCCTTGCTCCATGCATGTCCAACACCCCTTGTGGGGGTGACATCACTCTTGAAGGCGACTTTGGCCATGTGCATAAATAAGCTAACGTTATAAACCCATACCCAACCCAAAAAAAATATTTGAGGGCTTACCTGCCACATCACTTTAAATGTTTCAGTATTGATGGTCTCCACATTAACATTGCGTGGTGGTCCATTAGGTGCTGAAAATTATGTACCACGTACTGTATGTAGGTAAAAGCTCGTGTACATCTTGCATGAATTCAAAACGAAATTCTTTTACCATCCTCGCGGGTCGTTAGATGGAAAATCTGGCTCGCCGAGCTTTTGCCTTGGGCATTTTCTGCAAAAAATCTAAACGCATAATTTGTTGCTGGTTGCAATTTAGTCACAATGCTATTGGTTGGTTCTCCATTGGCTGTCTCCATAGTTGTCGCAGCATCCCATGTGTCTAAACACAGAAGTCAAATTTGCTAAAATCTTACCTAATATAATGTATATGCATTTCGTCAGATTTAATATAATATTTTTACCCTTTTCTTTCTTGTACTGAATAATGTATCTCTTTACAGGTTCGTTGCCACTGTAAGAAACCTTCCACGAAAATTCTACTGTATGGCTACCAATAGACGTCGCTTTAATTTCTGTGGGAGATTCAGGTGGCTCTAAAAAAAAGGTAAACATTTTTATATATTTTATTTTTGTGAAATTATAACTTCATTCAAGATTTTCATACCCAAAACTGTTAATTTGATAAAAGCATTGTTCACTCCGAATTCATTCTGAGCCATGCACTGATAATTTCCGGAGTCTTGTCTTTCAACTTTATGAATAGTGAGAAGAGACAGTGCATCCGAGGCAGTGTTGGTTGTTTCTATTTTATGCCTAATGCATTTAAAACATCTTTAAAAAGTACACGATGCTTGATAAAATTACTGTAGGCCTAATATTTTAAATGCTGTTACCGAGCTTGGCCATCTTCAATAACCTTTTCGCTCTTGAGCCATCCAACTTTTAACGGTGTGTCTCCTTGGACCAAACACTGCAATTGAGTGTCTCCACCGAGTGCCACAGTTTGTTCGTGAGCTAAATGTTTGAAGTTTGGTGGCGCTATAAACATATACACATACATATACATGTACACAAGCAAGTTGAGCAGTGAAAATACATTTAAGTGCATTAAGATTTCATTATTAAGGAAATGCCATTACCATGAAGTGGCAAGCGTTACCATTTATTTTCAGTTGCACTCTGGCACTCAGTCCTTTTCCAATACCATTTGAAGCGAGGCAGTAGTAAAATCCTTCGTTCAATGATTTAACACTTTTTATCAAGAGAGATCCATTTGGGTGTAAATGAATGTTGTCCGTATTAACAACAGGCTTAGCCAAACCTGTTTGCCGGGCATCTGATGTAAGAAACATACATCATGTGTATCATACGTTAATCAGCTTTGTGATATTAAATTAACCATTTAAAAGAGTACCTTTGCCTTGCTTCCACACAATTTCAGGCTTAGGAAAACCATCCACCTGACAGTGTAACATGACACTCGTTTCTCTCAAAACTGATATATCTTCCGGCTTATTAATCCAGCGAGGAGGGACTAGAATACATTTCTTTAATTATGTATGTGATATATTAAGGCATGCTAACATTTCGACCCAAACTTAATTGCTTTTGTAAACTCTTGATGGTGATGGGAAGATTGGAAAGTTTAAATCATAGACCCTTCACACTCTAGAGAGTAGGTTTGTTGAGATTAACTACAGTATATCCAAGTTTCCCAACTGGTTTATTAATCGGGTTATTTGACTGAAAATGTGGATGTTGGACTTACTGCCATGACATTATTTATGTGTGCATGCGCTAATTGAATTTGATAGTTCATCTTCTAAATTTTATAATTTACTTGAATTCTACTGTATCTTGTGAAAAAGAAAACTATGTTGAATGTTTATTCATTTAGTGGACATTAAATCTTCCTAAATTAATAACAATAATAATCACACAGCAGTTGTAAATATAATTAATAAGCATTTCATTGAGAATTCTAGTTTCAAGTGTTCCCTGGCTATAAAAAAATAAATATATCTATCATTTTTTCAAATTTATTTACCCTGCACAACTAGCTCAGCCGAGTGTCTGTCATTTCCTGCCCCATTGTTTGCAATGCAAGTAAACTGCCCATTATGAGTTGGGGACACGGATGGAATGGACAAGATGCTTGAGTGATCATCAAATGACTTTATCTGCACCCCAAAAGCCCCAGCAGTAATTTCGACACCATCTTTTTCCCAGTGGAGGTCAAGTGGCAAATCTCCACGACTGACTATACACGACACTCGGGCCAGCACACCCTCAACTAAGCTTTCTTCTTGAAAAGAGAAGGGCACAATCTTGGGTGGAACTGAAACAAGAGGATATATGGTTCAAGCAGTTTGCCTACCATTCACCACCAGTGATGCAGTGTGGCTTGCAGAAGCGGCTTTGTTACGAGCAATGCAAGTATAGTTGCCCTCGTGTTTCGACTCCACATGGTCAATTGTTAAAATGCTCGTGTAGGTATCAACATTACGAATAGTGATGCCAAGAACATTTGCGATGGGACTACCATCTTTGTGCCACTCAATTGCTAAGGGAAGGTCTCCTTGATATACCACACAAGTTAGCCGAGCGAGTGCCCCTTCAAAAACATGATCTCCAGCTTGGAACGAGAATGGCACGATCTTCGGCGCTACTGGAACAGTGAAAGACTTAGAAATTACCATTAACGCGAAGCAAGGCATCATGCCGAGCCACACCAGCTCCGTTCCTGGCCACGCATGTATAAATGCCAGCATGGTCAGCAGAAAGGCTCGCAATGGATAATATACTGGACAAGCCATCCACTTCGTGAAATGTGCGAGAGCCACTTGCTACCACAGGGACACCATCATGCAACCATGACAACTGGACCGGTGTGTCTCCTTCCTGCAAGCCACACACCACTCGGACTGGAGAACCTTCATGCAGAAGGCCCCGAAATTGAAACGGTACAATTTTTGGAGAAACTGAAATAAAACATTGTTAGGAATTAATATATAATGCAGGCCCAGCATTACCGCGGACCAGGAGTGGTGCCGTATGGGCAGCCTGTCCCGCTTTATTTTGTGCAATGCACGTGTAGTTGCCAGAGTGACGAGAGCTAACGTTTTCAATACTGAGAGAATCTGTTTGCTCATCATATTTTCTGTTGAATGCTCCCAGCTCTGACGATATTGGTGCACCATCCTTAAGCCATTTAAAATTGACTGGGAGGTCTCCTTGACTGATTGCGCATGTCACGTGTGCTCGCATTCCTTTGTAAAACTGGTCATCAAGAAAGGCAAATGGGATGACCTTAGGAGGAACTGTAAAATTCAAACAAAACATGGTGTTTACCGTTAACAGATAGTTCCGCTGCATGCGTCACTGTAGCAGCTTTGTTGGACGCTACACAGGTGTATTTTCCATTGTGGCTTGGGATGATGCTGCTAATGGTCAGAATGCTTGAAAATTCGTCTAGCACTCTGACTAATACCCCTAGATTTGGAGGAATGGGCTCTCCATCCTTCAACCACTTGACAGTTAAAGGCAAGTCGCCTTCGCTGACAACACATTGCAGTCGGGCTCGCATGCCCTCTCTTAGAAGTTCATCTTGAAACTCAAAAGGAACTATTTTTGGCGGAACTGCAATGTAATCAAATGAAACTTGCACTGTTCACAGCATTTATCTAAAACAGCCATTTATCGCTTGTTAATACTCAACTTAAAAGTTCATTCGCCGAACCTTCTTGCAATACTCTTCAGACGGCATGTTTTATAATTCAGAGTTATAATTACCCAAAATGGTTACGTCGACTTTTCCTTCTACAATGTCCCCAGCAGAGTTTTTGACAAAACACTGGTATTCTCCTGCATCAGCAGATTTGGAAACATCTGATGCTACGAGGGTTCCATTCTCTAGTAGATTTTGGCCAAAATTTCGTGGAAGTGTTCTTCCGTCTGTAAAAATCATTTAATTAGGTAGAACTTGTACATGTAAAATTCCACTTAACTACTGGATTTTGTGTTTTCCTAACAATTATTTACAATAACTGTAAATGCCATTAAGTTTTAAACTCTGTAAGAATAATGTTTTTTTTAAAATAAAAATCATCCAAAATTTCTGCATATACAACGTTGCATATTATAACTTACCCTTTTCCCATGCAATTTCTTGCACTGGGTATCCATAATAAGGGCAATTTAAGTAAATATTTTGCCCTGCTACATGAATTTTCGGCTTCAAAACTCGCACTCCAATGTCACCTATGTCAACAGACAATTTTTCACAGGTCTTGAAATGCTTTTTAAAACAATGTATTTTCTCTGAAAGGTATTCGTTAAATACACATACCGTACACATTGATTCTTCCAAAATGCACCGATTTTCCTGCATTGTTGGCTGCAATGCAACTGTAAAGTCCCCCATCGCTCACGACAGTTTTATCGATCTTAAGATTACTGACAATTCTTCCTTCTCTGTCGATTTTAGAAGTAACTTGAAAACGAGCTGACATTTCTATTGGGATTTCATCAATGGTCCAGGATATCACCGGATTTGGAATTCCGGATGCAGTACACTTTACTGTTACAGAACCACCAGGCTTCGTTGTAACATCATTGAATGTTTCGGCAAAGTATGGTAAGATCTCTGGTTAATTATATATGTATAATTATTTAACTTAGTTGCCAAGGATAGCAAAATGATCTCGGGTTGGAATTGATTTGCAGTACCTGATAAACGCAGTTCTGCAGATGACTGTACCATGTCCTCATCATTGCTTCCAAAACACTGGTAAATCCCTTGACTGTTAGCTTGTATTTTATGAATCACAAGAATTTCATTGAACGCGTTTTTAACAAGTAGGCCATTGTGTCTCCAGACAATAGAGTTTATTGGTTGACCATGTATTTTGCAGGAGAATTGTGCCTGTTCATTGTTTTTGGCCATTTTAATGACTGGCTGAATAATGGCGGAAAGAGGTGCTGAAAAATATTAGGACATAATCGTTCAGAATTCATATTCTATCCATCTCTTATTTTTGATATATGGAGGATATTGTGAATTTTAGAAACATACTTGAAATGTACGACTTTCATAAGGTTATGGCTAGATTATGATTTTGTGCAAGATGTCTCACCATAAATTTTTAAGGAGATTGCCAATTGTTCCCTTCCCACTTCACTGGAGACTTCACAAACGTAGGTTGCCTCATCATCAGTTCCGACATCGTGGATGTAAAGAGCACTTTTTGAAAGACTGTATCGGTCTCCCGTTTTAAGTGCGGTTGTTCGATTGGCAGCTCCTCTTTTGTACCATCTAATAATTTCACACACATAAAAACTCAGACATGATTCAAAAAAATATATGTACTAACGTACTTGACTGTCGGCAGTGGATTTCCTTGAGCCACACATGGCAGAATGGCAATTTTTCCAACATGTGCAAGAATAGCCGAAGCACTATCCAGGATTTTTGGATGAATTATTCCCATAGATTCTTAATTGAAAATTTGAAAATTAACAAAACTATTGGAATTAACTTCACAGGCAAGAGACATGTAGGCGAATTTACCTGTAACAAATAGCTGTCCAGCATTGGAGCTGCTTTGTGTTTCTCGGGTTAGGGTGTTAATGGTTTTGCATTTATATTTGGATCCCGATTCCTCCAATGATACGTCATGGATGTGCAACTCACCAGTCGGCATGATGGCATATTTACTTTCAGGTGCTGAATAAAAAAAATCGTTATTTCTTACAAGTTCTTACAACTCAGCAGCTGTAGAAATAAAAATGGTGACTCTGATAACAAATTCATACAGTCAGAGTTTGCCGACTCGATCAGCCGATTTTCGTTTTTAACCCAGGCGACGATTTTGAGATGGTTTCGTAAGACAGGTGGTACGTCACATTTGAACACGGCAGTATTCCTTTTAATGGCATACGTGTCGTACACTTGGATGTCATGGGCTTGGAGAACAACTGGAAAAGGCATGATATGGAAAAGACTCCTATCTCTTGAAGGTCTCGAAACCCGAGTTTCAAAAACGTTGACGACTAATTATTTCGGATGACACATTTTGTAAACTTTACCTCCTTGGATGTGCACATCTCTGCTGTGAATTGTTCCAACAGTGTTAGATGCCACGCAACGATAGATGGCGGAGTGAATGTCAGGGCGAAAGTTCTGTGGTGTGAAAGGTTTGAACACCAAATTTCCGTTTGAAAATATTTCTCGCAGTCCTGAGATGTTGTTCACGGCAGTACCATCTGCTACGGTCCACTTGATTTTAGGTTCAGGATTTCCATTTGCTGCGCATTCAACAGTAATTCCTTGATTGTGTGCAAAATGGACTTGGTAAGGAGGCTCTTTTGAAAACTTCAAACTCATCGAATTCTGCCCTGTTGCCACTGAAAAATGATACATTTGGCAGCGTGTCAACAGGGTTGAGGCGATTGTTTGTTTATCTATTTAAGCGTATCTATTAAACCACGTTCGAATAACACTTTATCTAGCCTGGGTGGCCACAAGTCAGGGAAGTCAGGGGAAAAAAAGTGGTCATGGAAGTCATGGAAATTTTCTCAAATAAAAGCAAAATGCTATCCCTGCACTCAGTCTGCTAGCAGCTCCATCCACATTCCAAGACCTTATAATCCAGCTAGACTTGTAACAAAATCTAGTGTTTTGCCAAACTTCTCATTGCAATTGTTATTTTATTTTTCATTTTTTAAACAGGGAATTTTGGATTTTAGTCAGGGAAATTGAAAATGAAAATTTTGTGGCCATCCTGCCACCTTGTCTGCATTCTTTTGATGCTTTTGCAATGTTTATGACTTGTTTATGCAACTTGGCAATTTCCATCAATTAACCATGCATATACAAATTTCAAAATAAATTCTCAGTTCTTTGATACTCATTTCTTCAACATCATCTAGGCTTTTTATTGGTGAAGGTATGTCATACTTTAATTGTGCTGGGGGAGTCATGAAAGCTTTTAATATGTACGAAATATCTGAAATACTATTTCTACAATATTATTGAATGTCATTACTTCGCAGACCATACACATTGCAGTGTATCTTCAGGTTTGCCTGAATACTGACTTTATACACGTGACTATACATGGCATGCGCTGAGCAGGTAAAATTGCCTGTGCAGTTGTGTTCTCATACATGTATATGCTCCGGGATATACCAGCACAGGTATCTTTTCAGGGAAACCTGACAGGTCTACCGGCCACAACGTGTAAGGCCGACTTTAAATATGATTGATGCATATAATGCCTTGCAAAAGATTGTGAAATTAATTGTTAACATGCATGTACATGTATATAGTGGGCCAGAAGCTATCAAGAATTTGCATTAATTGCTCTTAGTTTCTGTAAACTTTAATTGCCTCTATATTCATGTGATAAACTTGTTTCCATTCTTAAAATTTCCTTCTCATACCCAGCAAGGTGCGGGAAAATGAGTATGTCAGGGCATTTTCGTGCGAAATTAATTACAAACACGTGCACAATATTGACATTTAATTAACATGTTGATTAAATGACACTACATCCACCTGGAGCGCTGGACCCATGCAAAAATATTGAGTGAAGTCGATCATGCCCCCGATGTGCATATGCATGCACTAACTAGCTAGCTGACACATGGGATTTAAATGTCATTAATTACCATTGATTGTGGCGATTGCAGTGACAACCCACAGAAACAGCGCAGAGAGGGTCAGCATTTTGTCAAATGCTGATTTTACCCCAGCTTTTAGCGCAAGCTATTTGGTAGGAAACGTGCGGTCTGTCACAATTCAGAATTAACAAAGGTTAGGCAGTTGGACTGTCAACAATAGGGCTGAGTGACCTTTTTGGGGTTTGCACACCAGCTGCTATAGTGGACTCATCCAGCTTGTCTCTAAGCTTTATGGGACGCCCTTTATTCCCTGACAAGAATACACGGTGTCCTACGAGTTTGAAATACAGGGTGCGACAAAAGTGATTCGCAATTTCGTAAAATAGGCTATGAATGCGTCGAATAGAAAGCTCTAAATAATTTGTGTGCGATGTGATATTTACCAGTTCTGTCTTCTTGATACTTTCATACTCGTGCAGATGTTTTGACATCCTCATTACTCTGATACGAACGAAACACTGCAGTGCTGTATTGCCAGTTGATGACCTAGCTGAAAGGTTCAGCATAGTAATGAGCACTTATGGATGGAAGTTGACTTTTGCCACACCCTGTATTCATGAATAAGATAATATAATAACAATACAAATAATTGTTAATGCACCTTGCAACTATGTCTATTTAATGTTTTATTAAATAACTGGCATTATTTGCCATCAGTTTTATTTATATCACATTCAATATTTAAATGCAAACCCTGCAAGATAAAACACTAATTTTCTGACTGGAATTTTCTTCTAAATGTTTTTTCTTTACAAACTCTTACATTTTAGGAAAGAGATTGCTGTAGGTAGCTCGGTAATCTAGCTGGAATTTAGTTGTTGTTTGAATGGAAAATGAGATCCTTTTTTTTAAAAAATCAAAAATCGAGTCTCATACTTCATCCATGTTTAAAATGCTTTATTTAATTCCATGTCATCATAAAAAAATCAAACAATAAAAAGAATCACGTGACAGCATATTATCAACTCAAAAGCACACAAAGTCTGTGAAACCTAACATTTATAGGCTAAAATGCTGAGTTTACAGTGAGTAACTAAAACTTGTTTGTTCGCATGATAAAATATCACAAATTTAAAAACGACATGATTATGCGTAAAATGGCGTCACATCGAGTAAGCAGATAAACATGCTAAATATGATAAGCTGTATTGCTTTTTAGGTAGACTTATTTTTTCTCCTGCAAAATCTGTACCTCCACTTTAGTTATTAAATACATCATGTACGTTATCACAAAACCACATTTTAACACGACCAGACTCGCAAATCACAATAATCAGACTATACATTATGACAACACTAAAACTTTGTAAACGATTAATACGAAAATTTGGACAATCAGACAATTTCAAATTGCTTGATTACTGTATATGCCCTTAAAATAAAATAAAAAATATATTATAAGAATAATAACATTGTCATGGTGATACTGTTTTAATATTTTACAGTTTCTTTCTATTTTAAATTCAAAAAAATCTTTACCGTTTTGGATTAAATAAACGTTGCCTTGTCTTCCATGAGCTCTGCCTGTTGTTGCTGCTGCTGCAATGGATATTAATCAATAAATTCGTTATATCATCTGGTTATGCATGCTGTACAATTTACATGATGTTAACCAGACGAAAAATCTATTTACCTCATTTTGGTACGATGGAAATTGCTCCATGTTCTGTAGCATGGATTCTGGCGGTGGGTTCGGAAACACAAATGTAGTTTCGGAATGTCCGGGTCCAGGAATAAAACTGGAAAAAAAAGCAAGCATTTTGCTTGGAATTATTCGTATTGAGAGGATGTCCCAGTGGTTCATTCTTTAAGTGATTTTTTTCAAAAATAGGCATAAATTAAATATTTTCAATAATTTTCTTTTCAATTGATAACAAATTTAACTGAACCATGGGTTCAGTTAAATTTCAAAAACGTCTTCTAGTGATCAAGGCATGAGACAGGTAAATCTGAAGTTTTCAATTTATTTCAAATTACTGCAAGGGATATTTAAAAATGTGATATTTCCAAATCCTAATAATTTTCCTTCTGATCTAATCGATAAAATAGAAAAAAAACGATTATTGAAAATATTTGACTATTATCTTCATAGCTCTATAGAAACCAGACCTCTAGGGCACCCACTTAATGTGAAATCCAAAGATAATCTTTGTGACATTGTGTTGCTAAAGTAATTTTTTACCTGGAATCTGGCTGGAAAAACGGCTGGTGCATCATGGGCATGCCATCAGATGGAAATGCTTCAAATCCAGTTGGTAATGGGGGACCTTTGAATTAAATGAGAGAACGGTCAAATAAAACTGACATCTTGATCAAAATACCATCGTTTTTTGTCTCCGCAACATACCGTGCTGCTGCTGCTGGCGCCTTTGCAATGTGGCCATTAATTGCATGTGGTGCGCAAAAGGAAGCGTAGCATACGGTGCAATTTCGTCATCACCTTAATGAAATTCGGAATTTGATAAAACCAAATAATCACAATCTCTCCGTACATGTTGCGTCAATTTGATGACTTTCAATTAAGTTAACTTACCATAGTTTGCATCTCGGTTGGTTTGTCTGTTTAAAGTTCCTCTTTGCATGTAAGAAAAACTTTCAGAACTATCAGTTCGTTTTAATTCTGAGCTAACAACTGACATTCTGTTTCCTACAAGATACAAATATCTGAATTGAACATTAAGATATGATTACTGTGTCAAGTTTTTCATACATTGCAATTCAGCAATGTTTCTTTTCTCATTTTGATTCTGAAATCAATTCTTAAGAAGAAATTTAAAAAGTTTAGGTCCATCGTCAATGGGAATCTTTTGAAGATGGTTTCAAAGATAGCATGAAACTAAATATTATTGATACATTTTTATTTTCTATAGCTTTTTAAAAGGAAATAATGAGGAATTCTGGATTTCGCCTTTATAAAATTTACCATGCATTATGTTTTATATTGATTAAAAACTTCATTAGTTCTAGTTGCATGTGCAACAGGACACATGTATTGATCACCAGATGGCATTTTGAAAAAATTAAATTGAAGTTTTTGAATAATTTAAATAGGAAATATGAAAATGTGAAATTCACAATTCCTAGTTATATCCCTTTATTATCCATGGAAGGAAAAAATTTGTTTAAATATTTCATTTTATGCATAAAATAATTTTCAAAAAAATGTACATAGTGAGTGGACCACTAGGACATACTCTCAATGAAGGAAGTTCAGTCTTATTTATATAACATAAATATGAAATTTTGATTAATGATGCAATATAAAATTAAAATGAAGTTTTCTACAGTATATTAAAAGTTGATAATGTCCATGGTACATAGGCTATTATATGGTAGAGCATAACGAGAAGTATTGTACCTTTTTGAGCCTCCTCCCTTTTCTTCATTTTAACGCACATACAAGCCATAGCAAAAATTGCAAGCAGAATGATGGCAGTGCAAGCAATAGGCACGATAATATAAAAGTTCAGGGTTGCCATAAGCCCATCTATTTTTTGATTAGGGGCATCTCCTTGAAGTTCTGGCGTGATGGTAGCTACGGAAAAAAATTAACAACGCAATTTGAATTGGGAAAAATTCAAATTTCATGACTGTTTACAAAACCAACGTGTTGTTACCGCCTGACAGTGTTAACGTGGCAAAGTCGTAGTTGGCGATTGAAGATCCAGCACTATTGTGGGCAGTCATGCGGAGTACGAACCACGTGGCTGGCTTCAGACTCGAAACGACCAATCGCCTTTCTTCTGGCTTGACGTTGCTCGACACTGATGTCCACTCGTAGGATGATTTAGGAGCGTATTCCACCAGGAAATAGTGGATTGGGCAGCCGTTGCTCTTCCAGCTGTTTAGGTAAATTGAAATGGAATTGGAAGATTCCTCAATTAGGTCGCCTACGGTTGGTGCAGATGGCACTAAAATAATGCAGTTAAAGTTAGAGACATTAATTCATTCGGTAAAGAAATTTGGTCATTTCATTGCAGCACGGACATACCTGTACCATTCGTCGAAACCACGAATACATCAGATGGTGCACCAATGCCGATCTTGTTGAATGCCTGTATGAAGATCTCGTATCGAGTGCCGCAATCCAAGTTTGTTATCAGGTGTGTTCTGGCTTCGGAACCAACCGTGATTTCTGTCCAGTCTCCAACGTCTTTCCTGATGTTGATGTTATAACCTGTGCAATTAAGTTTCAAATGAAAAAATTGCAAATCTGGAGTTAGTGTTGCTGCTAGCAGAAATCAACCCAGAAATGCTCAAAAAGATCACCTTTGATTCTTGACATTTTGCTGGCAGGGACGTTCCACTGCAGTTCTATTGTACTGAACGAAGTGGATTTTACCTCCATTTGCGGTGCTGTTGGTGGTGCTGTTTAAATATTAAATCTATATTGAACCCATATGCTAGCTAGTCAGTTTTGTTTGAATACACATTTGAGTTTCATTTTTTTTTCTCGCCTACCTAAAACAATAATAGAATAGGTAATCTTATCTTTCCCAAAATCATTGCTGACGCTGCAAATGTAATCCCCAGCATCTTCTTCTCTAAGTCGTTTTGCAATCAGAGTCCCATCAGCTGATATTTTGTAACGATCCCCGTCTTGCAAGCGTTTCTCTCTATTCAACGCGAATGTTAAAAGCAATGCCATTAACATCAAGCTATATGTTATATAAATGCCCAACATGCTCAATTACAGGGATTGTCAATTACTTAAATGTCCAAGTTTTTGTCGGTTCAGGAATTCCTACTGAGTGGCAAGGCAATGTAATATCCACCTTCCAAGGTGTAATTAATTTCTTTTCGAATGAAACAATTTTTCCTGGAACTAAGACAAGGAAGAAACATTTAGGCATTTTTCGTTGTAAAACGAAATTCATGATTCATTCCCTCACCACAAACGTACCCGTTGGGCCATTGGGAGTCTGGAAGATGGTTTTTGAACTTTGCCCCTCTCCGGCTAATGTCGATGCTTTCACCCAGAATTCGTAACGGTGGCCTTTCTTGAGCCGAATGGCTTCATAATGATTCAGTTGAGCTGTAATTGTGTGAGCACTCATATCCTGAAATGTCCTCATGAGACATAAAAAGATAAGGGTTTTCCAATGGCGATGAAAAATAAAATTAAAAAAGCTCTCTTGAGGGAAAATCTCTAAGTCTGATGTATACTCGATCAAAGTAGCAATAAATATGGTATGCATTTTGAGATGTCATAATTAGCCCACTTATGTTTGCAGCCATGAAATATAAATGTTGGGCAAAAGACTTGTAAATTCCAAGATTTTTGTGAAAGATTATGCAAGATTAGCAGCATACAATTTAATTTCTCTTGAAGGCTGTAATTTTTCACGCTCAAATTTATTTTTGCAAAAGAAGACTACTGGCCACGTACATGCATGCGAACCAAATGTCTTTGAACTTACCTTGACGTTGTCAGCATCTCGCCAATAGACTGAATATGACTGAATAACACCGTTCGGATTCTCAGGTGGTTTCCAAGCCACAATAACAGAATCATCAGACGTTGCAATGGCTTTAATGTCTGCAGGTTGCCCCGGTGCTGACAAGGAACGTGAAAGTGAAATGCTTCTTTAGTTACGAGATTTATTTAGGGAAGGGTTTTATAAACACTCTTGTGCATGCTAATGTTTACCATCGTCCTGGGTTTTGCAAAAGACGGGGCTACTTTTTGGTCCTTCCCCAGCTTTGGTCATGGCAAGCACTTGAATGCTGTAGTTGCTGAATCTTTCTAACAAACGTAAAGTCATCGGAGTCTTCAGGGTAACATTGAAGCTTTCCGCCACATCCTCTGCAAAATAGCAGTGCGAACATCACACAGTGTTTTAGGATGACTCGAACAAATAAAAAGAAACGTTAAATTAGAACACATCGTGAGCACAACATTAGAACTAATTCTGTGCTTCACCTTACCCACCAAACCAGTCGGTCGCTGGCTTGTACAACACCTTGTAACCACTGAGAATGCCATTGATGGAGTCAGCGGGAGGTTCGGTCCAGGTGACGTGGATGCTCTGGGAGGTAAGGGTGGTGCAGTGGACATCAACAGGGGCTAAGCTTGGAGCTAGTACCATAAAATGTGAGCTTTTATTAGAAGCCATAAATGTCATAATATTTTTTTACAATTCGCATGCCGGTAGCGTTTGAATACCTCCTTCTGAAGTCATCACAACAACAGTCTCTGATTCGGGTCCTTTTCCCTTGTTGTTGTAGGCTTGCACTACAACCGCATATTTTGTAAACTGTTTTAATCCGCCAATTTTCACAGACATGTCATTAAAAGTGGGCTCAGGAGTCACGAGTGTTTTGTAAAGAAACGGATCATTGGTGTCAACTTCCTTGTATCCAATATAATAGCCCAAAAGTTTCCCATTCCAATGTTTTTCTTCTGGTGCCTTTCAGTGAGCAATGGATGATTAATTGAAAATTGATAATGCTTACATCAACTAGCTCATAACACATCATCCTACCTTCCACATCACTTTGAAGGTTTCTGTGTTGACTGGCTCTACACTAACGTTGCGAGGTGGTCCATTGGGTACTGTAAGAATCGTCAAAGGATGTTTCTTGAAGTATTTGGTTTAATGTAGAAGAATGTTACAAATTTCATCGCATATTTTCATGCCGATCCACCGATAAAAATACTAAAACACTTCATTCATTTAAAAAATCATCCTAATTTACAATCCTTATCAATTTTCTTATCGAGCATTCACCCAAATAGTATTGCCTTACCATCTTCGCTTGTTGTTGCGTGGAGAATTTGGCTCGCCAAACTTTTGCCTTGCGAATTTTCAGCAAAAACCCGGAACAAATAATTGGTCGCAGGTTGCAGTTTGGTCACAATGCTGTTGGTGGGTTCACCATTGGCAGTTTCCATAGTTGTTGCAGCATCCCATGATTCTAATTTACGAGATGTTCAAATACATATGTTTATTTAGTACGGTATGATGCTGCAATGTTCTACACATGTTTGCATCTCCTTCAAATCAGTTTTACTTGCCGCCTTCTCTCTTATACTGGATGATGTATCTCTTCACAGGCTCGTTTCCGCTGTATGCAGAAGTCCATACAAATTCAATAGTGTGACTTCCAACAGAGGTGGATTTCATGTCTGATGGTGCATCTGGTGGCTCTGAAAAGGAAAAAAAAAACAGCACTGTAGTATATTTAGTAAATGCTTGAAGCTCCAATATTGACATAAAAATCTCATATACCCAAAACTGTTAATTCGATAAATGCGTTGTTAACTCCAAATTCATTTTGGGCTGTACACTGGTAACGTCCATTATCCTGTCGCTCGGATTTGTGAATGGTAAGTAGTGATAGAGCGTCTGAGGCTGTGTTGGTGGTCTCAATTTTATGCCTGTTAAAAGAGATGATCCAAAATTTAAATCTGATTAATTAGCTTTTTATGAGGCGAGATTTCTGAAGGCTTTTTTTCTTTTACCTGGCTTGTCCATCTTCAATTACCTTTTCACTTTTATACCATACAATGGATATCGGGGTGTCACCCTGGACCAAACATTGCAACTGAGCATCTCCCCCAACTGCCACACTTTGTTTGTGAATAGAATGCTTGAAAAATGGCGGAGCTGCATGAAGGCATGGTATTAATTGAATGTCATTTTAATAATCAGAACAAATAATCACATTTACCATTTATTTTGAGCTGAACTCTAGAACTTAGTCCTCGGCCAATTCCGTTTGATGCAAGACAGTAGTAAAACCCTTCATTAATGGATCTCACAGTTTTTATCAGCAATGACCCGTTTGGATACATTTGAATATTTTCGGAATTAACTACCAACTTGGCCGAACCTGACTGCCAGGCATCTACCACGAAAAATAAGGAATATCTTGAATGATGAATCAGAAAAATAAACACTGACAGAATTATTTACAAGCTTACCATTGCCTTGTTTCCATACAATTGTTGGCAATTCAACACAATGCTGGAGTCTTTTAATACAGATGCATCTTTAGGTTGAGTTACCCATCGTGGTGGAACTAAACATGTACTTTGAAATTAAATACTGAAATTTACATAATTCAAAAAGTATCATGCATTCAATGGTTTTACATAAGGCCCAGATTACTTAAAATGATTAATTTCTTCATCATGTTTTTATAACTTCCTTTCATATTACAAGCAGTTTTTTAAAAGTTTGTCTTATTTAAGCTTATTTTTCAAGACAGGTTACAGATCTACTGTACATGCTTCAAATGTCCATACCATTAAAAAATATCCTTTAATAACAGTTTTGCTAAAATCCTTAATATAATTGACTTTATTAAGGGATATCCTCATCTGCCATTTCCACAGAAATATAATTCCAAAAATGGCCATCAGCCATTGCTATGACTGAATAAGGTCAATTAAAAATTTCACAGCTGCTAATTGTATCGATCCTTCAATATTTTGGATTACAAAGGTTATTTTGAACAAGTAGAGTAATCCCAATTACACACTAAAGATTGTATTGAACAATTGGCTAGCTATTATATGTGATATTTACTTTTTTTTTCTTGCTGCAACAAGCCATTTGACTATAAATATCTACTTTGGCAAACCTTATTTAATTCAAGCTGTATTGTCAGGAAGAATATTATTTACCCTGAACAATTAGATTTGCAGAGTGTCTGTCAGTTCCTGCACCATTTCTTGCTACACAAGTATATTGCCCATTGTGAAATGGGGAAACTGATGGCATGGATAAGATGCTGGAGTGGTCATCGAAGGACTTTATGTCCACCCCTAAAGCCCCCGAAGTAATTTCGACTCCATCCTTTTCCCAGTGGAGTTTTAGTGGTAAATCCCCTCGACTGACTACACATGACACCCGGGCGAGCACTCCCTGAACTAAGCTTTCTTCTTGGAAAGCAAAGGGCACAATCTTGGGCGGAACTGCAATAAGAAGTTATATCTCATGGTTTAAGCTGTTAGCCTACCATTTACCACCAGTGCTGCCATGTGGCTTGCAGAAGAGGCTTTGTTATGAGCAATGCACGTATAGTTGCCCTCATGTTTTGCTTCGACCTGGTCAATGGTGAGAATGCTGGTGTAGGTATCTACATTACGAATGGTGAT
>JAQGAO010000365.1:0-36878 GCA_034697705.1 Ommatoiulus sabulosus | reverse complement strand
CCCCTAAAAAAAAAAAAAAAAAAAAAAAAAAAAAAAAGGCAAACTCTGAAAAGGGGATAGTGGTGGAGTAGTTTGGCAACGGGTTTCACATTTCGTGTAGTGTATGCAACGCGCACGTTGATTACTCTCCAAAGACCGTGTAAAACATACGAGCGGAGATACGACCACGAGCAACCGCTCCACCGCAAATTATCATAAGAGCGCATGCGCATTAGAGGCTCTCCTCCAAATGCCCCATCCAATAAAAAACGCTTTTTTTTTCAGTTGCCCAAAAATGCGAGGCGAACGGATTTTTCAGAGCCTACGAGCGAGGATTTTCTTCCCCCGTCGAATAGCTTGGCGTCTATTTTATTTAAATTTTGCCCTGGAGAAAAACAAAGCGAATACATTGCCAAGATACGCAATTTTTCTCGCCATTTCACGTCGGTTTGGTTGGCCGAAGCGAGAACTGCACCGACGCCTTCACGAGCTGATATTAACGTCGTAAAAATCTACATTTTTCAGATCAAAGAAAAACAAATGGACTGCGCCATCTCGGAAATTTGCGAAAACAGGAACGTTGGAGGAACCCTGACCTTGCTGCTGTTTCCGGGAGTGAGGAAGATACAATAGAGGTACTAAGACAGATGATCAATGAATGCCATTTTTGGACCTCGTAAAGTCACGTGAGAAAAAAGAATGCATTCCTTGGTTTGAATACCGCGACAACCATGAGTGAATTTCGTAAACCAACGAGGCTCGAGGGTGTCGATTTTACAGACGTGCCTTCATGGCTGCCAAAAGTTCTATTTGATGAAGATTCTGTCTGAGTACTCCTAATATGTGCTACAATTGTTTCGCAAATTGAGAGAATCGCGCGAGGAACATGAGCTGATAATCAGACCGAACTTGAATTTTTAATTCATTTATCTTTTATATTGATTGATTTTTGGAAATATATATATACACTGTAGTCAATCCCTTCAACTCTGGAAAGAACCACTTCTGGAAATAAGTTTGAATTGAATAAAAAACATTGAAAAGATTGCAAAATAATACTGAATAAAATACGGAAAGTTTTTAATTGAATACATAAAACTAGATATTCAATACGAATTTTAAAAAAATGAAAAGGTTTAAAAAAAAAAATACTATATATATAGAATACGGAAAGTTTTTAATTGAATACAAAAAACTAGATATTCAATATGAATTTGAATAAAATGAAAAAAAATTCTATTTCTTTCCAGCTCCCCCTTTTTTCTCTTCACTAAAAAACCAAGATCCATGCATTAGTTTTATAAAATAGTATTTTATCCCCGAAGCACAAAAGAGTATCAACGCATCAAAGAAACTGGAAAAATCGTAGAGTCGACGCACGTGAGGTTCCCGCAGCGCTGCAACGGTTGCATTTCGGAACAGCAGAATGAATTTAAGTTTAATTAAGCATGGTTCAGAAAGATGTCATTCTCAAGTTATTCTCTTCCAAATGATGGCACTTCCATGATTAATAAGCAGCCCATGCAGAGTTGGAAGTCGTTGGCGGTTCATCAGATTTACGGCCAATGCTCGCGTGATTGCGAATCTGCATAACCGCCAAACCGCTAAATATTTCTCCGGAGCGAGCACTTTCATTCTAAACTTCGATGCCCACCACGCGGGGCAAGTTTTTTTTAATCTCGGGGACAATATATCGCAATTCGAGATTGGGCTCGTTCATCACGCCAAAGTGAAATTTCATCCCTAAAATTGGCTTTTAAGAAGCCAGTTGTGCTTACGCGGCACCGTGAGCGCATAAAAATGTGACATTTTATTTATGGCTCCATCAGCGCGTATTTATAATTTCATTTGCCGGATCATAAATTCGTGTCCCCTCTCCCTGCGCGACGAAATTATTTCTTGTACATCACCGTCACACTGCATCATTCGTGGCGCATCATGCACGGTTCGCAGCGCCACTAATTCTCCTCGTCTTATTTCCAGCATTTATTTCAAATAATTCAACGTTGCGGAAATTTCAATTTCGACGAAAACGAGCTTCGTTCAAAAACTTCGCCGCTCGACTGAAATAACCGCGCTCCCAATAACAATATTAATATTTTAAGGAGATGTCTTATTTGAGGGGGATAAAAAACATACATTTTCGTGCAAATTGCAATTTCGCGTGACTTTTGTTCGCGCAAAATAAGGGACAATTTGGAGGCCATTTTGAATCACTACCTCACTATATGAGGCTTTCCGACGATGCCCAACTGCCAGAAGGGAAAGGCGATATGCCACGTGTTACAACGATGCCAAATTAAGTCTCGCAAACCCGCCCACGTGATCATCGAAGAGCTCATGCCGCTAACAGCGTGATGTCAAAAAAGTAGACACGTGTCAAAGGGTGAGAACACACTGAATGCATACTTTCAACGTGCTTCTTTCAGCTTCTTTCCTGCTTGTTTTCATCTTCTTGTTTCCAGCATTGGGGCGCACAATGAATGCTGATGTCAGCGTGATGGTTAGTGTGCTTGGTGGCGCCACTGCATGCGTTATGCTAGGTGAAACATTCGGGGAAAACCTTCCACATGCGTATTAGCATCTCATGGTGAGTGCAGGACACGTTTTTACAGCACCTGTACATAGGCGGCATACAATCGATGGCTACACTTTTGACCCATCTACGTGCCACTCTGTGTCTTACAAATCTGCTTACAGATTTCCAAAAAAAAATGTTAAAAACATTCTTGAAAGCTTATCAACTCTTCTTGTAAGCTAAGCCTGCATGGCTCGGCTAAGCTTTCTTTATGTGCGCCCTCATATAAAAAGCATGCCGCATTCTTATCCCTCTTGGTGGTGCTAGTGTACACCGGTTGGTAAGCGCCTGCAATAAGCATTCTGTGTGTTCTTACCCAAAAATGTCATTGCTGAAACCATGCAAGTCCATGAGTCCATCATTATCTACCTGCCTCACTTACAAAAACTTGCATCTAACATCTCGAAGAACCAAAATCGCCTCATAAATGGATAAAGAACGTACCAAATTTATGACAACGGCCAGGTTTTAGATTTACGACCCACCCTGCACGTCCATTGGTGCCGCTTTTCAAAACGTTCAATATAGTTGACGTGATTTGTGCCTCCGCATTTTCAACGTCACGCGTTTTATACGGAATAAGTGGAGTCGAGCTTTTCTCCTACAGATGTTACTGAAAGGCTTTTGTGAATTTTATAAATTATAATTTCAATATTTAATGCGTTTAAGATATTATCCCGGCATTAGATCGCGAGCGGGAAGCAGTGCTAAAACGTTATTTATGAAATGCTAACAGATGAAGGAAAGAGTTTTGGGGTTGGGGGGGGGGGTGTTGGAAAGCAAACAAACAGCATAAAAGGCACGCGATTATCTCGAACAAATTAAACATCAATTTTTTCCTCTCCTTTTGCATTATTAATGCGTCTGAGCGGGAGATATGATGCGCGAAAACAGCATAAACGCCCAGAAATCAAGGACCCGAGAGTCGCCTCGAGGGTGCATCCCCAACTTCAATCAATACGACACTAAGAAAAAGTTGAGCAATCCACGAAAGAGAAACGAGCTCTTCGTAGAAAGACTCGAGTGAGTGCGAAACGAAGTGAAATTCATCGAACCGCTTGTCAAGCGAGAGGAAACTTCGGTTAACCAGCAGACAATCCTCGGTCTTTCCCCTAGGGCATCCTGTGGGCTGACCACGATTCACGCTTAGCATTCTGATGGGCTTTTTGGGGCAGAGTACTTGTTACGAACATGATTAAGTTTGGGGAATTCAATGGATAGAAATTCAACCGATGAAGGAAAAACGACGAAGGAATGAAGACAAAGATCGCCCTAAATGGGGAATATAGAAGAAAGCCATCTTGAGCAGTGGAGCTATAGGAAGACGATATACCACTTTTCTGAACTTTGAAACGGATGCTGCTGGAATTCATCCACGGTTGCAGTGACGTTCAAGTTGAGCTCCTGGTGCACAACTTCAGGTTCAAGCCACTGTCGACTCGATGCGAGTCTCGTCAACAGTTGATTGACTTCGTGGACACGTTGCTCCAGAATTTTGCATCGAGTGCAGAAATCAGCCACCACGACAAACATGGCATTGTATCGGCTCAATGGAGCGGGTCAGTCTGGCAGCACAACCGACACGCGCTCATTTTCGGAATCTAGCGTGGTTGCCAGGGATACGAAGCAAAGCAGATGCATCTCTTTGGCAGCCAACCACCGAATTCCAACTAAGGGTATACGATCACGTTGAAGCTTGTGAAGCTTGTTCTGGAACACGCTTTAACGTGATCGTACCCAAAGACCATATGTCTAAGAAGCTGCCACACTAACCCGTTGGCACAACTGGTCAATCAATGACTTGGTCAGATAACAATCTATTCCTCGGATTTTTTTTAACGTTCATTAACGATTATGTAAAACGCATACACGACTGATTAATGCAACAAATGTTCGATCAATTCGTTCACTTTTCTATTTGTTCTTGATATATTTATTACGAATTTTACGACCAACACACGACCAAGAAGCACAAGTTAATTTTGTGTGCAACCTTCCCACGCCATGCATCAATCAAAAAATTGAAATAAAGAACATGAACGTGAATCCAGTGTTTTCCTAAATCTTGCGCTGTCTGTGACTAACTTGGAGATGTAAAAGTAGGGTATTTACTTGCAGTTGCTAGGGTAAGCGTTTTTCAATTTTCTATGTCGATTTAACTGAAATTTTGAACCAAAAATTGTATCTTATTTGTAGATCGTGGCCCTTGGTGATTTAACTTTGTTTTAACTTCAATTAATTGTAACTGTAATTTGGCATTAATTAACAAATCTATGAAAGGTTTTTAACTAACATATGTAAAATTTCTCGTTTTAATCCAGGCTTGAATAAAGACGCACGGCGTCGAAACGTTGCACACAAAATTAACTCGTGTTTCTTGGTCGTGTGTTGGTTTTAAAATTCGTTCTTGTTTCTGACCACTTGAAGATGTTTCCTTTTGAGATTTTTATTAAGAATAAGCAACTGTGACTTTTCAGGTTAATACCAAACGGTTCGGATTCAAGGTGGTAACCAAATGGCAACCACTGACCGCCACAAGGGTTTGCGAAACACGCCTTTTTTGCCACGACGATGCCGTTAGATTGTAAAGTTCGATGGATTTCATTGTCCAAATCCAGAAATTGATGTAAACAGAGCTCCAATTAGGTCAGTCAGCCGCAGGTAACCTCATCGCATTAAACAATATCGGTGCTATTGATTTAATTATAGCCAGTGCGCTGACCAACCCACCATGAATAAATGATAAGCAGCCGACCAAGCTCGTCCCGTTATATGATACGCGGCATGGGCCTGCGCCGAACAAAGGCTATCATGCTAATCAATTAGATTCGATCGTAATTCTGCACTGCAGTAATTTTATCGAGCTGTCATCTTTAAGGAACAATGACAAAAAAAAACTGACAAAAAGGGAATAAAAAGAGAGACGCGGAGAAAATGGGGACAAAAACGCAGTTTGACAAGGATGCAGATCTCCGTCAAATGGGTCATATCTAAGCCATTTCAGAAAGAGTGTTAAGCAGGAGGGTAAATCCCCTAGAATAACGTTACAACGCCGTACTATTCTGTTTATGGGCCGTTTTAGGGGAAATTTTGCTTCGGGGACCAGATTCCCGAAACGTATTCTCGCGTATTCTCGTAAGTTGTTCTCGGTTGGTCCCACCGAGGAATCGAACTGTTGAAAAATGCACGGGGGATCAAGGATTAGCACAGTCGTCATGATTAAGGCAATGACATAAAAGTACATCCACACTGGAGGATGCATTAAGGAACATTTGGTTGCTAATTGCTGCCAGTTGTTGAATTGTTTTATGCAATTTGCATACAGAAATTACTTTACATAATTTGTTTACAAAAATTGTTACCTACAGTACAACGATTATGTCTGTTTTCATAAATTGTTTTATGCAATTTGCCTACAGAAATTACTTTACATAATTTGTTTACATAAATTGTTACCTACAGCGATTACATAATTTGTTTACATAAATTGTTACCTACAGCGATTACATAAGTTTGTTTCCATAAACACTGGCCCACAATAATTAGAAATAGAAATGTCCTGTTTCTGACAATATGGACGTAGATGTACAGTCTAATAACCTCTCTAAATAAATGTAAAAAAGTAAATTTACATTGACGTAACGACAGCGTTGCATTCCTGGCTCGGGATTTTTATTAGCCAATCAGAGGCAAGCGTAATGCAACATTGCGTTAATTGTGTTTATCTTCTGATTGGCTAATAAACATTCCGAACCAGGAACTCAACGCTACAGTTACGTTAATATACATCAACCTTAATTTTTTCTAAAGAACAGCATACTTTCCACTACCAGAAAGAATCTTAGTTTCAAAACAAATTGTAACTCTCACTCACAGAATGAATGTTAATCGAGCAATGAAAAGACAAAGTTCTGCAGTACATGGATGGCATTTACATGTACACGAGTTGGTCCTCTTAACTCGAGCCAAACCGGTTTTAACGCAAACTCCCCCTACACGTTCCAAAAATGCCATTATTAAAAACCTAGAGAGAATGGGGAAAAATTCCTGCATATAGTGAATACGATACATTTTATGAAGTTAATTAAAAAGATCGGTGCATTCGATGCTCATTTGTCTTGCCATTATTTGAAATTTCACTTCCTCCACGCTGAGAAAATAGCCTGGAGATAAGAAAACTCAATTTAAATGAAGCGGAATGGAAGAGTTCGTTCGGATGCGATCGGGAAGTCTATAAGACCCACATCTATAAAAGGCACATCGTACTGTTTCGTAAATCGGAATAGCATACAGGCAACAAAGGATTAGAGAAAAAAATCAGAATTTTCAATATCAATCAGACACGAAGAATATGAAAAAATACACTGAGATCAGAAATTCACAGGAAACTTAATTTCCTTCGGATCAATCTGTTTCGTTCCAAGAATTTGTTTTTAAAAAAATCTTCGAGAGCAAACATTGTCCAATTCGTTTTAATTTAAAATAGTCAAGAGCTTGGATACCGATCGATTTTTCGAATTTGCAGAAATGCAAAGTCAAAGTTTTCCTCGATACAAAATTTGCTCGTGTTTCAAAACTAGGAGCAGGAGCTCCGCCTTTAGTTGGATCGAATTCTTCATTCAAAACCAGCGAAATTTCACTTCGTCATCCTAATCGAAGCAGTTGCAGTTCGCCAATAATTTACATAATTTACGAGCACCGTTCTATCATTAGACCAAAATAGCATGCTATGTGCAAACAGTACTTATCTATGTGAGGAGGGGGGGGGAGGAAGAAACGTCCGCCAAATAATGCCAAAATTACGTCGAGGGAATTGCATTCCGGTTGCCAGGACGACAAGGTCATTAGCAGGTGTGTCGTCTTATCGTGGAAATCATTTTTTGGTGGTGTTGGTGTGTATCGAAAGGTGGCCTATAATTTCCTCCGAAGATCAAACAATAAATGATGGCCCGGGTTGTCAACACAATGGCTCTGGAAAGCTTTCAGTGCGGTTAATTAAGACAAATGAGCGGAGCGACGCACCGACAGCTGGAGCCAACGACCAATCTTACGACGGGGTCTCGCGTTGTTTAACGAGACTTCATGATGGGGAACGCATTAGTTTTAGCATTCATGAAAAAATGAGATGAGTCAGTGAGAGAGGGAATGCTGCCAGAACGAGGCCCATTAGGAGCGGAAGGGAAAATGGGGCTTTTATTCCGGAAATAGCGAAAACATACTTCCCTCCGTCATCTATAATGATCGTAGCATCGGAATATAGACGAGTTAATGCTAAGGCTACGTATTCTACTGATTTTACCGTTAGATTTAGTCGGTGTTGTATTGCCATTAAGTTAGTCCAATATTGGGCTTCCCCTGTAGGTAGGCAATCACCGGTAGCTCCGAGCCCCAGCGTGGTTGCCCAACGACTTATTTTGGAATACTATTTTTTTAACAAGATTTGAAGGTCAGTGGGGCAGTCTAAATTTGTTTTATTTGAAAGGTAGCGAACGTATATTTGATTTTATTCACCATCTTTTCTTCTCGAGTTCCAGACTTCCTGACTCGTTGCGCGGAGTTTCATAGGAGACGATAAACGAAAAAAGTTCAAAACCCATTATTTTTCATTTCAAGCCATTAAATGTTAAACGTTTGGAAGCAACCTACATTGTACACTATTGTGGAAAAAATCCAATAAATGGTTAATTCTTCGAAAACAACCTTAAACAAGCTTATCTACGTTCGAAGGTTGAAGTGGTTGCAAGATCAGGAGCACATGCCATTCGATGCAATTGTAGAATATGCTCAGGTGGCAACGGAATAAATCTATATATATATATATAAAGAAGAAATGTATGTTTGTTTATAATATTTGTATGTATGTACGTAGCCCCGAAGCGGTAATTATTTTCTTTGTTTTTTGGTTTGTACGTGATGACGCAAAACGCGTACAAAACGAAAAAAAAATTATAATCTTCTGCTTCGGGGCTCCATATGTTTTGGGTATTTTTTTGTGTGCTGTACTTCGGTGCGGCCGCCCCTTTATTCCTGTTGGAACTTTGGTAGGCTTACTTTACAACACAAGGTGAGTGTTACGGATTTCTTTTAGCTCCCTGGCGAATCACTATCGGTATGTACAACCCGGGTAAAACCGGACGAATAATGTTAATTCCTTCATTTAAAACGAATTCCGAAACTACAAATTGTCGGCTTGAAAATAAAAACGTACGTTATAAAGGGGAATTCACCTATAAAAGTTGCAGCACATCCCCATTCATGCACGTAGGGTACGATTTCACAAAAAAAGTTTGATGAAACTTTTCTTATTGTTGAATTAGTCGTGTTTTGTCTGATTTCCGATAATACCATGCACGGTTTATATCGAACAAAGTTTACGTTCTCCGAGATTTATCCACAGCATATGAGGTAGGCCTACGATTAAAGTTCATTTTCAAACATTTTAAAAGTTATAATGCAAATTTTTATTTTAGCAATTTGTAGATGCGAGCAAATGCTTTCGACGCCAAAAAATCTGTCACGTGCTAAAGATTCGTGATTAATTTTGGCCGATTTCCCGATCGGTTAAAAGCAAGTCGCGCGGAGGCGATGCTCTATTGCATTAATCACAGCTCGGGTGATTCTCATTGAAGTTGTCAGTCAGGCATTTGTCTTTGGCAACATTATTACTCAAGACCGCATGCACGCACCTCCGCATATAGAGCTCCGTCATTTTTCAAGGAGGAGGAAGCCACAAATGGTTCACTCGCCAAATAATTGAGCAACTTAATTAGGCGGCCCATCTGCCACTGTTCAACGACTGGAGAAAACGGGCGGCGGCCGCAATGCGGAGAAAATGGATGCAGCGGAAAACTTGCCGGAATTTAAAAACTTTTCATTTTGCACATTCAGGCTGAAAATGAGTCGACCGAGCATTCGACGATGCTCCGCACGGTGCAGCTTTTACTTAATGAACCTTAACGCGTTCTGACCTGGACCCTTGCCACGACCTCCCAGAGCGTCCACCATCAGGAAAGTTCCGTCCAATTTGTTGGGTTTTCGTTAAAGACTCGTTTTCACTCGCACGAAACCAACACGTGCATCCAGCAATTAACCTGACAGCAGTTTTACGCGTTGAATCTAACTATAAAGTGATCATAAATCGGGCGAAACGAAGATTAAATATGGAATAACGTCGAAAACTCGCGTGAATTTATGGCAACAATGGGCAAGTCGGCGAGTTGGAGCTCGTAAATCCGCCCACATTTTTGGCTAGGCAAAAGCTGCTAAATAGCCTCCCCCATGGCCGTTATGAAAGTCTGGACATCATTAATCTCAGCAATCTATAAAAACGCTGTTGCACCCGTCTCCTCCGCTGTTGGCACCGCTAGGGGGCTCAACTTTTCCACCCTCCAAAATGTGCGAAATTCAGCAATGCGTCCGCCAATCGATATATCGGAAGGGGGGTAATTGGGTCCATTTTTACGTCTAAATCAACTGGCACTGGGCAATGCTGGCCACGCGTTAATGGCGTAATGGCATGCAGCGGACAGCCTGCTACACATTTGTGAATATCATTAGAGATAAACGCGTGTTCGTAATTGTTACATAAGCATTATCGGCGATGCTAATTGGCAAATCGGAGTCAACATCCAGCGAAAGGTCAACCCATGCACGATCGAAATCAGTCGCGGGGAAATTCGGCTCGTAAAAGCTGCGTGCAAGCATGCCGATTACTTCAAATTCTAAAATGATGTAACCCGAACCCCGTGGGCGTAACGTGGAGCTACCAAACCGTAAATGCCACTAGTTTTGCAATTAACGCGCGTGAACTTGCCCGAAAACATGCTCTACAACAACATGACTGAAATATATGCAGAAAGTTTCTTTATGGAAAAAAACTATAGATAGCAACCTAATGGAAAGTGTTCGTAAACTGACAACTGATGTAAACTTGGAGCAAACTGAAATCCGTATAAAATTTGGCATTCAATTTGCAAGCAAAATGTGTCAATTTGAAACAAAATTGTAAATGTTTCTAAATGAAAACAAAACTAATTGCAAACTAATGAAAAGTGTTCTTAAACTGAAATCCGAAACTTGTAGTCAAATGATGTATGATATGCAGTCATCTGCAACCATATTATGGCAATTTGAAATCAAATTTTATGTATTTCTAAATGAAACAGCTGATTGCAAACTAATGGAAAGTGTTCGCAAACTGAAAATCGATAGTACGCTGATAGAAGATTTACAGTCATCTGCGCCCAAAGCAATTTGAAATAAAATTTTAAATATTTCTAAATGAAATATACGTAATTAATTGTAAACTAATGAAATGCGCTCATATAAACTGGAAACTCATGGTAAACTCGTCGTAAAATATTATACGTATACGATTTGCACTCGATCTGCAATCAAATTTGATTAGGTGTTATGCTTTATGTGATGCCTTTGCTGGAACATTTTAATAACGCCATCCAGGCAAAAAGCATCCATATTTACGGGTAGTTCCTACAAGTTCAACAAATACATGAGAATTTTTCCCAATGATGACGTTTTCAAAGCCATATACGAGCGTATTTTTCGTATAAAAAGGAAGAGACCATCAAAGTTGGACTCTTGGGATATCGAAAAAATACTTAAGGACACGCGAGCGAGGGAACGGCAGTAGTTGAAGATGAAAATTCAATTAATTAACCCTAACTTCAAGATGACCCCGATATATAAAAGAGGGCGAGACAGCCCAACTCTGTTGCTAGCAGCGATTGCTTATTTTTGCATCAAGCCGAAATGAAGGGAATGGACAGGTTGGAAATCGCGCAACAGAATTAACGGAAATTCACTCAACTGGCACGTTATAAATCATAAAGGTAAATAAAACTCTGGATTTCAGCGCCACTTCGCCGAAGCGAAAAACATTTTTATGATGAAAACTAAAATGGTCCCCCACGCGAAGCAATTAGTCATTTCTACCAGCGCATAACCTATGGCGTCAACGTCAATGAACTCAAATTCACACTACGAAATACATGATCCAATTTCGCTATTTTTGCTGGGGGAGAATTAAAGGATTTCAGGTTGGTATTACGCGATATTTCGATCGGATACTTCCAAAACAAACTGGAGACAACTCGATATACCGGTAATGGCAAAACGGTTACATCATAAGATACATGCCTGAATTTAAAACTCAATTCAATACTTTGCTGCCAGCAATTAAATGCCACGTGGTAGGAGGCACAAATCCGTGTACCCAAGATTTAAATACCAATCTCTCGTCTTAAGCACAGTATACCAAATATCAGTATGGGTACACCGTGTCGGCACCTTTCGTGTGTATACGACTGCAATACGACTGCAGCGCCAGAATTAATAGGGTGGCAGGAGTGAATATGAAATGTCCCGTTAAAAAATGGGCGTGGCTTAATGCGTATTTTGAATGATCGTATCGTAGGTGACGTGTCACTCGCTCGACATAGGATAACAGATAGCCACAGGGTTACACACTACAGTAAAACCTCGATTATACGAACTAATTGGGACCAGAGGTGGTTTATATAATCGAGGTCGAAATTCAAAACAATAGAAACCAATTTTTAAAAAATAGGAAACAAGTCAATTAAGTATTCAAAGTTATTTTATCACATTACATGTAGGCCAGGTTTGAACAAATCATGAATCTTCTTCTGTTTCACCATCTTTATTTTTTTTTGTCAAAGCCAAATCCCTTATTTTTTTTAGTTGAAATAGCTGGAGCTACGAGCAGGCCTCAAACGAGGTACCCTATAATGTATTTGATTAATTTCCCCAAGGTTGAGGCCTGCGCCAGCCAAAAAACGGCACGGTGTGGTCGGCAGGAGCCTCGTGCTGATGAGTTCATATAATAGAGGATCGTATAATCGAGGTTTTACTGTACTTCCTAATTTGCTAAGTATATAGCAATCCATTTGAAAGGATTGATACGATAAATGCATTTTGTTCACTCCTCTCGTTAGTCGGCATGTTGGCGCTGCGAATCGGGACTCAAGGAATGCGCGAAGTGACCATACTGTAACATGCATTTAGTATATTGTGTCATCGTTAAACTGAATTTGCATGAGCTTGGTGCTATCACGTAATGATTTCGCTATATACATGTACAAATGTTAAATCTGGGGTGAAATTGAAATCAATGACACCAAAAAATAATGTATCCGATATTCAAACATTGTTAAATCAATGATATTGTTAGAATGATTCGATCAATAATTAAAATCGGATTAAGCAATTCTAGTTTAATTAGCGAATTTCTAATAAAGAACATTTTTGGAGAGAAAAAAAGTTTCTAGACGATAAAAGCGAGATAATGGTAGGGCTTTTTAATTTCCCGAGGAAAATGCTACTCCCAATTGGAATATTGTATTATCTTTGGCTTATTCATGCAAAAGCGAGCATTTTTTGCCTGATAAGGAACATTCGCGTTGGAGCGTGGCTGCATGGAGCGCTTCACTAAGATTTCCATTATTGTCTTATTCCTTTAATAATCTGCGTGGCATTAAAACATAACACGTCTTCCATCCGAGAAAGAGCCACAAAGCAATTTTCAAAAAATGACGTTATAACTGGTTGACGTTTGCATTTTCAGTTACAAACACAAATATTGGATTCTTATACAAAGACTTAAGAAATCCCCGGTTAATTCCCTCGCCTCCCACCCCAGCCCACCCATTCCTTCCTCATAAGCATGCAGGCAACGGTGTCTTTGCCGAGATATATCGATGTGACAAAAGAAAGCATAATGCAAATCTCTCTATTTATCCTTTCATTTTCTAAGATAATGAGGTCAGGATTTGAGGCACTTTAAATGCTGGAAATCTTCCCTATGGATTTGTACGAGGATTCGTTGCCACTTTAATCTAGATCAAATACCAATTTAAAGATGACTTCAAGCACTATTAAATGCACAATGAAAGCTAAAAGGTTTTACCTCCCAGCGCTTAGACACCAAACAGTAATTTAATGGAAGAATTCTAACGCGTTGCGTGGGAATTCTCAGATTTCGCCATTTACCAATTCAAATTTATTTAATAACCATTATGGTTTTTAAACACTACCGAAAACTTTTATACGCTTTCATTCAGGGGGAACACAATTTTGATTATATCGCCAAAATCTCTTTTAGACCCCGGGGGCTTTATTAGCTAATCGAGATTTCTAAGAAGATCCCTTTAGATTATACTGCACGTAGTATTTCTTGGTTTAATCCTAAAAATATCCGATCAGCGATGATTCCTTTAAAAGACTAACCTACCATGCAGTAGAGATGGGCGAGCTGAACTGCAGAGCTGAGTCGAGTTTTTCGAGTTTTGCTTGGAATCGATTACTCGAGAGTCACAGGCTCGGAAATAAGTGCTCTACCATTAATTCGCTATGAAGTAGCCCGAGGCTATTGTTGTTAAAGTCGAGCTAGATTGTTTGAGATTTGAAATTGTCGAAATTCCGAGCTACGGCTCGAAAATAGCTGCTCAAACTCGGCATTTCAACACTAAAAAACGCGTTTTGACTCAAAAACTCACCGGAAGTTCAGCTCGTCCATCTCTACCTACGAGTATGAAAATTGATTAACGCAAATCGCAGAAGTCTAAAAATTTGAAAAATAAACAACTCCGACGGATTTACATTAGGAGTTAACCTTGCCAATGCTGCCAGTTGCCATGCCGAAAACCACTCCAAAGTTCCGCGACCACCGGTTGGTAGCAAATATTGACTTTCGCTTCCATTTTCCGTTAGATTCCGTCACCGCAATATGGGATCGAGGTAGGACGGCAGGCAACTGCATTGACGACAAAATTCAATACCGTTTCAAACGAGACTCGAGTATTGCTGAAAATTATTGAAAGATGCCCTAAACCTGCTACAACATAACCACGGTAATAATCGTCGGGAGAGAGGACGAGCTACGAAGGCGTTAACCGCAAACATGCGTCCGAAAAAGTCATTAATAATTCAGAAATGTTTACATTAAAATAGGTTTGAGTTAGATCCCGGCACTACACGTAAACGTGTGGTTTGCATGCTTTAAATTATCAAATGCAACGTACAGTGTATCCAAAAATGCCAAACATGAAATTGATGAAAGTTTTATGTTCTTCTGCAAAGCACTAAACTCCAAAAATCTTTCATTTTTAACGTCATGGGACACTCGAGCATCTGTAAACGTAATAATGTGCGTTTATCGCGGTTGATAAACAACCTCGTATAAGTAACGTTTAACCACAAACCACTAAACTTTCATAATAACCTAAAATGCAATCTCGTAAACATCAACTCAGAATTATGTCGCCGTAAAAACAGAAATATATTTCGATATTAGCATATTTCTGTAAATTGCAAAACATATGCACGAGACGAACTCGTGCCATCTGTTTATATGTTGTTTCAACCTTAGACAAGATGCATATTTTATTAATCATGATAATGCACCTTCTTTTTACTTAAATTACAGAAAATGCGACAATTCGTCTTGATTTGTGCTCATGCACATTCTAAGATATTTACGTTTGCAGCGTACATATTGCACCTAATAAAACCACCTTGGGGGTTAAGGGAAGATAAACTACTGTAAGTAAGGGCATTACTTGGTTAAAGAAATGGATATTAAAAATAAGGCCTTGATAGTTTCAGCCCTGAGCTTGTCGACAAAATTGATTTTTTTTTCCTTCCTGCAAAATGAACGCTGCAAAACCAACAGATAAAAAATATTCATCTTGGAGCTGAAAAACTCCCGTGCATGAATGTTCAACTACTGAATTGAAACCAAAGGAAATAAATGCGATTTTTTTTTCAAACCCATGCATGTCTGGAAAGTTTCGAAAAGGACTATTTGATAAGACATTTTTCGAAAGAACACTTCAAACTATTCAAGTATGCGAAGCCAATATGACGATGTCTGGCGACTAGGAAGGAAACATCGGTTTATCAAATTATTCAGAAACCTTTCAATTTAAAAATTAAACAAAGGAAAGAATAGAAATACACGAAATCATCAATGCATTCGAGATGAAACGTTTTTTCTAACTTTCGCTTTATACTATCGCAGCGATCGTTTATGAAAGTTGGGCGCTCGGTTGCCTCTAACTTGAGAAAAATTATCAAGTTAAGTTTTTGGAAGTATATCAGGAATATTTCATCAATAACATGCATTGCTAACGCATACAAGTACATTGGCGTTAATTGCTTAACCACTTATTATAATGGGATTTTCTAACAAATGTATGCATTATTGATCAGCGGAAAATGTGCACCCATGGCAATTCGAAAGAACATTAGCATAGAACATGGAGTGGCAAACTTCATACAAATACATTGTGCTTCTAGCCAGGATCTTGGCAAGGCTGTTCACAGATTCGCCATTTTTTTACGAAAAGAAAATAATCATCGATCCATGGCATTACAAATTACGGATTAAAAGCTAAATCTATTGCAAACTCGATAACCTCCGTATTCCCACAGCAAAAAACTTAACTTTCTGACTCCCTTTTTCAAACTTCTATCGAAAGACCATGTAATACTTGCAATAATAAAAATATTCTAGGAAAGTTTCCCTTTCTTGCAAATGAATATATCAATAACATTTTATGTTCGACCCTATGATGTTCTAGCTTATCACCGATATTTTCGAAAGAATTTAAATCCCGTCTCGTTTTTTGTGTTGTAAAATAACACGATAAATACATGTATGAAAAGAATTTAAAATTGAAAGGAAAACACGTTCGATTTATGCGCATTATTTTGAATTCGATTTAGGACTCTTCCTACGTATTTTTTTAATTTTGTTTTAAATGAAGCGTCTAGACCTTGCTTAAAATTATTTAAGATGAAATTATCTCTGGAAATTTTATTAAAAGCTTCTTTTCATAGCATCTTTTGGATGTAAACTTCAGCATCATCGGACTAAAGTCATTGAAATTAATGAGAAAACCTTAAAGAAAAATCAGGATTTCTGACTGATGTAAAGAGGTAGAAAACTGAAAACTGACACTAAACTGTTAAAACTGATACTAACGGATACCAAACTATTATAAATTTGAAACAAATAACATTAATTTAAGCAGTTGTTTTACAAAGGACTGAATAAAGAAATAAAAATATTTACATTTGAAGTAGAGAAGCACCCCGGCGACCAGCACGAAAATCACTAAAATGACGACGAGCAGGAGCAAGATGACGGTCAAGCGACCCAGGGTCCAACCAAATATGCAAGTTGGCGGGATATCCCTTTTCTTGTCACCTCCAGGATGGACCAAATCTCCGGGCATATCCTTCCAGAATTCGGGTTTCACTGGATAAACCATGTTGTCGTCCTCACGACGTGCCATGGTGGAGATGACCGCTGACGTGGAGCAGGGGTCAAAGGGAACGCGTGGGGGTCAACACGTGGACGTTCATCGTTGCTGGCGGAAGAGTTTACGCAGCCTCGCACTTCGCACGAAAGCATAATGAAATAAAAAAAGCAAAACTGCGACGGTCAAGCACGGAATAAGCGGGCCTCGAGCAGCCTCCGAAGCATCGGACAAACGGTCCCCATTTTCTTCAATTTTCTGAAAGCCGGCCAGAAATCCTAGACAAACGCTAACGACCGGCCATTGGTCAGCTCGCAACGCTAAACGCCCTTAATACGGCTTTCCACGAGAGTGAGCGGATGTCTTTGCGCAACCGATCATCCGTTGACCACGCGAGTCTGCGGTGAATTACTTATGAGAAATGCTACGACGCAGCAAAAATACGTTGACCAACACTGCGTGATGTCCGAGCCGACACTAACGAACGAGGCGTTAGAAAATGGGATGTTGTCAAAACGAAAGATTCGGCTCGTTATCGTAAATTCCAAAGGCGTTGGTCAGTTTGGTAACGCAGTGTCCTGATGGACTCAGCAACGAGCGTTCTGGTGTTTCGTCGATTACATCAACGACAACGGTCTAATTCGTTGGTCAGTTTCGCACAAACAAAAATACTTCTACAATCTGATCAAAAATGGGTTTTTATCAAAATCACACTAAGATGCCCCGTTATTCCTCAAAAACAGCCGAAACGTCGCTAAGAATAACCGGAAATTCGGATACCAGCGAGTGACTAAAGTTGTGGGGCGCCGCCTGTGGTTCGCGCCGGAAATCTTACAGGTAAACACGGAGCCTGAAGAAGAAAAGTTTGAAGAAGACGGCAAAACCTGGGAAGAAGAAGAAGAATGCAATCCAGAGTCCAGATTCCTCGGTTGTCTCCAAGGTGAGGGTGTCGCAGCGAGGTTTTCAGGTGACTGCTTTCAAATTACAGCCCTGGATCCTTGTGGGAATCCAGCCGTTGTTCATCAAAAGAGAGCAACGTCCATTTAGGATGTCAGAGATGTCAATTTCAAGGGGCAAGAGCTAGTTGACGCATCGGATAAACCAGATCCACCTGGGTTGCCATTATCGGACGAATCATAGGGCGTAATGGGATACGTGGGTGGAGGCCGTCCCATGGGGCACGTGGGCTCGCATCGAGATTGACCAACGGACAATAACATGAGGGGATGGGCGAATGAAATGTAATAACGCGGGGCTTCTGAGTGCACCAGGTTTTTTTTTTACTCTCCCCAAAGGGTTTCTGGTCGCGCACTGAATAACACAAAAACAAACGTCGATGGTCAGTCAACTGGTCATATCTTCAAAGCGTGTAATTCCGATGCACGGATCAGCTTGACCACGATGGTGTCACTATCCCACGTCTCACCGAAATGCCGCTTAATTCTTAGGGTTGAGGCGGGCAAATTATTTTAGGATGTTCCTCGATGATGCCTTTGCTTTGATTCCGTCGTTCCGCTGCCAGTCAAAGATTAGGTGTCCAATTTGGTCAGTCCAAACACTCGAGCCCAAAACATTTTGAGCTGGTCAATGGAAGCGTCAGCAACGTTCTGAGGATCCACTTCCTCTCCGATCTCGCGGCAATGCTACGTCATGAACACCGGACACCGGTCAGTTGGTTCGGTCAGCGCGTGACGCCGGCAGTTGGCCGTATCGCGACGGCGTGTTTTTTTCCCCCGCTGATCAGTCACGCACTGCCGTCGCGTTGGAGAGCTTGACCACCTTGGCTCGTGGAAGCGACGTCACGCCGTAGCGTCCCCGTTCCAAAGTCCGTATTCCCATGCATCAACTTAAGATTCCGCCAGAAATCGATGACCAATTTTTTTGCGGAATATTCGGTCGATGTACGAGCGGGACGACGTTGGCAAAATTCGTCTCCCCGCAGCGCTACTTCCGCCAAAACCAAACACCATTCGAGGACCCAGTTCTTTGTGGGGGAAAAAATCTGAACTTCCCGAGAACTGCGCGCTGTTCCACCACCGGCACACCTCGTGGAAGAAGTTGTCCCGTGAGAGTTCAGAGGTGGAGACAGTGACTTAAGAGGACAGTTTCAAGACGCCTGCCATCGCGCGTCGGAAGGAGAAAAGTGCGAGAGAATCCACGGCAGAAAGCCGGTCGGGTGCGAAAGGCAAGAAGAGCGCATGCATCCCTTTTTACCTCGGTGATTTCCAGGCATCGAATGGCAAGAGCCTCCACCTTGCAACGCGCTCGACGCAACTCCTCTGCGAGGAACAGTTCATTGTGACCGATATGTGAACCAGGAATGCGAAGTACAGCGGCATTCGCCATGCAAAGAACGCTGTTATTAACGAACGGTGCGGCATTCCAGAAAAAAAGGTGTAATGGCACACCGGGGCACGTCGTGCTTCGTGCAGCTTCCTGTTCATTTTTTAGAAAATCCTTCATTCGCCCAAGAACCGTGGACGTCGATGGGTTGGGATCCTGATGTGATAAAATTTAGAGCGGCATATGGCGTGGCGTCAACGCAAGAAAGCATAAGTTTCAGTCAAGAATTCTACCTTCGAGCTCATTTTTTCGATTATTCTTGTTCATTAGGTGGTTTTCTAGCGAGCTAAGTTATTAGTTTATATCGTCAGAATGATAACTGTACGATAATATCATATGTATTGCTCGATATCATCAACTTAGATAGATACAAAAGTTTAGATATAAATATAAACTTTTCCAAACTCCGTTCATTAATTAGATCGAAGTATCAGCATTTTCATTTTCTTTTTTGGTAATTCCGAAGGATTTGTCGAAAATCGCAAAACAGTACGAATCTATTTACGACAAATTAAACTATGTAATGAATCCTCTAATCACGAATAAAACATTTATTTATAAAATTGGGTTTAAGTCATACTTTTAAACTGGTATAAAAAAGTTTAATAAATATCAACTTTTCCAACTAATTCCAAAGGGTTTTTAAAAATCGCAAATTAGCTCGAAATTCGTCGTTGCTTCGTCGTTGTATTTATTCCAAGCATTCGAGTTCGTATAAGCTTTGCGAATCGTACTTTGGCAGTAGAGATGTCAAGTGAACTACATGTATTGGATTTTTCAAATAATAAAAGGTACACGTAAATGACATGAGTTAGAAGCGTGTACCTATAGATTCATTTAAAAGGTTCCATTAGCAATGTCGTTATAATGCTTCGAGGAAAGCTAATACGAATTAAAAAGCTGATAATCATTAAAAATGATAAAGCGCCCCATCTTAAGTAAAAGAACCGGCAAATAAAATAAAAGTCAAAATGTCTCGAAAATAAAGAGATGAATTGGGATATTGAGCCTAGAATGTCTAGCAGTTCCATGGATCGAGGTTGATTACCTGAAATAAATGGTGAAAACTGGGCCTGCGTCATGAAACTCATCTCGGCGTTCTCGCGTGCGAAATCGTGGGAAAAAACATCATTTGCTCATAGAGCGCAGTCATGCAAAAGAGAATCAATATGTTCGGGAAAATATGAAAAGCAAAAAAAAAGAAAATCGTGCAAGCTCGCCATATTAAAATGAGATTTGAGCCAATATAATCGCTCGGCTTAAGTTTCAACCGATTAGAGTTGGAGCATTGATAATCCCAATGCGGTGCAATCCGGTTTATATTACAGCATAGCGCCGTAGGTTAAAAAGTACGGTCAATTCCTTTAACGGTCACGTCATTTAACTACAACTACACGCTTGTCCCTAAAAAACGACAAGGTCGATAATATCGAATGTAGGCTTACAGTGCACCAGTTCGAAATTACGTTCGGTAATCGCAGCCAGTGCGTCAGAAGGGGCTTAATCCATGATCCATTCCAGCACCGACAAACAGGAAGTGGAGGGTTCGCGCGAGACCGTTATGCGCTCGTAGATCCACATTAGTCCCATTTAAATACTAATTATACTCGTATACATAGATTATACATTATTTAAAAACGGAGTGAATGCACGAGGGACGAGGGAACTGGAACTATACGTGGAACTCCACCGTCATTGTAATATTTACGAGTCGAACAGTCTGTTCGTGGGGACAAAATCGATGGCCGAGCTGGCGTATATCGCACTCAGCATGATGAATTAAAACCTTAACAACTAGAGAAAAAACAAACCGCAATTGCTAAAACTTCCCTCTAGCGGTCGACATTTCCGAGGGAATCTCTCTTGCCAAGCTGCCTGAATTAAGCCAGAAAGTTCAAAGAATCAAATCCATGAAACTTACCTAGAAAAGAGAAAGAAAAATGATGTAACAAACATACTACGTGCAAAATGATTAACAAAAGCCCAACACATTTCATATATTTTATATTTGATCACTTCGAGCGAGGAGACAAACATTGTATGAGAATAAGGAGAATAAAATTAAAGTTTTTCAATTAATACCCTGCCAATTTTGAAGTTGCCATGAAAGATAACGAGGCAAATCCTGCGATAACGTACAATTTAGACGGTGATAATCATTGTAAAAAGGATCCATTACTGGGGGCATTCAGGGTAAGCCAGGTCAAATAATTTCAAAAAATGGATTCTTTCATCAAGGTCCTCAGCTATAGTACTAGCTCGCCTGATAAAAATTCGCCTATACTCTACATCGTCGATGCATGGGTTGAAGTACAGTATAAGGGCTCATAAAACTTTCACTGCCGTTTTTACGATACAGGCTGCAGCTCTTCAGTCTGCAGATTGAAATCATGAATTAGATCCAATTTGGCCTAAAAGTAGTTTCGTTAAACTTCAAAAAAGGAAGCTCGTCCTATCTTCAATACGCTATAGGATTTCAACGTCACGTGAGGATTTTATAAAAAAAAATAAGATAATTATATACGGCGGCATTGCAAAGTAAAATCCATATCGATTTCACTGGAACAGTTAATAGATTTTCAATTTCAGAAACTGTAGGAAAACATGACAGCTTATCTGACATTGTTTACAGTTTAAAAGTACCACTTTGTTTTAATAATTTCACAACCACTCGGATAAAAATGCATTCAGATTTGAATAATTCATGTATACGCAAGATGTTCCAATGCATCACTCAAATAATGACGTCAAAATACAATTGTTTGATGGTAGGAAAATCTATAAAAACTGCTCAATCACGAATAACAAAAAATCCGTTCCCTTATATGTACGTTCGTCGCGCCTTTGTAAGAAACTCAATTACATTAGCATGCCTTACACGCGCGTCTATAATTTCATTTTTTATTTTGATATAAATATTTATATGATGAGTTTATGAAAATTGTATATACAGACTTGCTTTAGCATCCCCTTAATATCAAACTAAGTCATCGTCGCTCAGTAAGAACGACAACGCAAAAAAAATGCTAATCTTACGGACGGTAAAAAAACGTCCATCTTAGTGACGTGACTCTTCGCAGTTTATTTTCTCACCGTAAAATCGAAAATGCAAAACTAGTTGGTTCATTGGTTATTTAAGCAGTCAAAGTACCCGAGTAAGTTTCCATGAAGCTTAGAGGTGGTGCAAATCTTTAGCAAACATGTCTCAAAGGCAATACGGATTTCAACTAAATACGTGTCATGGCATGCAAAAGTTGTCTCAGTAATAAGTTTTCTCAAGTTTACAGACTTGGTCAACAAGATGTGCTGTAATGAAGAAGCGTTTAGCATACAGTGATTTCGCGTGATAAGCCATACTGGTCATGGTAAGGCACACACGCCATATTCAAGCAGCAGGAGTCTTAACAATGATGACTGTTAACGAGACGCCATATCCCAATTTTGAAAGACCAGTCCACCAATGGCGGTAGATGGCGCTGAAAAACGGAGCATTTTAGAAAGCTAGAGTGGTCGTTTTGTTAGTGCGTCGTAGATTCTCTACGAGGTTGAGGTTTGAGGGGTTTTATGACGAGAGAGTAACTAACTCGATAGATTCTATGCTGTCGAAATTGTACAGTATGAATGCAAGTGACATTAATAGTTCGTGGGGAAACAACCGATCTGACGCAACGGAATAACGCGCGCTAGTTGCAAAATACTCATCATAGATAGCGCTAGCTTCTCGTGAAAAAAAAATGTGAAATGGGATCAGATTTGCAATGAAGCTCATTTCAGGCTTATAGCTATACTCACCTAAGGGATGGCTCATTAGCCCGAATATCGTACCTCGTTTCGTGCGCATTCGTGCTACATGTACGTACAGAGTTAAGTGAGATCATGGAAAACGGCAACAATTCAACCTCATCAATCTTTATCTGGCCAACCGCAATTCCCTTCTTTTTCAATGACAACAATAGGAAGTTATTAAAACCTAGTCTTAATGGGCAGCCATCTTTTTATCAAGAAAAATGAAATTATCAATATATCACTGTCATCTGTGGAAGCCGGAAAAAAAGGGCCTCGTCTCCTCTTAACAACCCTAGCGAAACAATATTGCCATTTATTGCCAGGGGTTATAAACGCCAAATTCAAAACAACATGAAATCCGCAATTTCCAACGGAACATTTTTGGCCTTCGTTCCGATTCCCTGACAACGATAATAGGATAGTTATTTGCTGATCGATAATATCGACTCGGGAAATTAAGCACACACGCACGAGGCCGGTATAGAGGCCTAAAATGACAAAATACGCGCATTACGTTGATATGGATATTTTAACTGGCATCTCACGCTACAAGATCCACGACTGAAAGCTTATACGTGTAGTTCGAGACTCGGAAATACACCGAGAACCGATCAAGATGAATGCTGTACCTCTGGTATGGGCATTGCAGGATGAGTTAATTACACCAGAAGTATACGCTATTAACCCGTCATTCGAAATTCAATGCATTAAAATCAATAGCTATTTTCGCAGTGTGCAGGGTAACCGGTACAAGTATGTTCCAACTCTCCAGTTGTGAAGGAGTACGCGAGACATTGCGAGTTCCAATGTGCCCAGATGGCGGACCACTCCGATGTCTCTTTCTGGAGTCTCTGAGTGGACAAAAGAGTTACAGAACGGTCAGTAGCAGGAAGGCTTATGAAAAGGTGATAAATTTTCATCACAGTGTCGTCATAAATCATCCCGATCAATAGGACTGCAAGATGGTGCCATTAGACAAGGTCATACGAAAACCTTTTTTACCAGAAAAGTTATTTTTGACGACTGCTTTGTTTGACAACACGGGATTTCTATCAGCGTCAAACATATAAGAAGTTTAAGTATAATTCGCCATCCAATGGCAGCTCAAGAATCAAAGTCCTTTCAAATTCATCGCATTTGTTAAAATCCAAAATGGCGCTTGAACTCAAATGAAGTCACGCTCAATGGAAGCATAGCAAACCGTCATGCAAAGTCGCCGTCAAGGTAATATTTATGTTTTTCAGCTTAGCGAAACTACTTTGTCCAATAAGCTGACCGAATTCTACGATGATTCTAATACTGCCCCCAAAAAAAATGCAATTTCGTCGTCTTGCATTCAAGAGCTCCGAGGGCAATGCTGGCGCCATCTAGCGTCACCACAACCTACGACACGTCGCAAAAGCTCCGCCCTAGAGCCTGAATTCGCGAGCCAAGCTCCATTATCTGTACGTGGCAATCCATTTATTTTTCTATATATATGTGAGACCTCGCTTCCACGGCACAGTTTATCATGTATACGAGATGAGTCAGGTTTCACGCCATCTCCACCATCGCCCAGATAAGGCCCACAAGTTGCATTCTTATAAAAGATTCAACATGATTTATAATCCAGAGCACCGGCTCATATAGCCATATCTATTGGGGATTCGGGATAGGAAATAAGCAATATACAGAAATAAGCCATTTTCTGGAAACCTTCATGCATGCCCAAATCACGGGCAACGCGTTGCGGCTCCAGACGAGGGAAAACAGTGAAATTCATATGCAAAACCTCGACAACTCCATCTCAGTCAACCTTAACGTGTCTTATTTGGCAATCCCCAATAGCGCCTCGGCTGACGCGCGCCACCCTCCCAGATATGGACCCAGTAAAACGATTAATATGCAACGGACGATTGGCAAGTTGCAGATTGCATGAATAAATGAGGGGGGACAAGGGGGTGAGAATGGTGAAAAATGAAGGGGAGGGAATCGGCTTAAGCTTAGTGGAATCCAATAATGCGGATGAAAATAAATATGACGGCATGCGCAATGGCAATCAGAAAAAAACCACACATGGCACATTTGTCTAAAAATAAGACGAGGACATTCTGGCCCGAACGAGACGAAGAGACTCTGGTTGACAGCTTGCACGGGTAATCTGGGTTTTGCGGACGAGACATTGTTTGGCAGACAAGCATTAGTTGTTCGATCGAAAATAAGTGGTTGCAGTTACGTGAGCGAACTGACCATGAATTCAGGACAGTTTGGATTCAGACAGAAGCTTTACTAATGGCACTTTTGGCAGTCGCGAAGCCACGTGTGGAAAAGGAATGCATTCATTGGTTTAGAAACAGCGAGCGAATTTTGTCAAAATCAATTAGCGTGTCGGTATTGCACATGCACGTGACTTCACGACTGCCAAAAGGTGCGAGCATGAAGAATGCTTACTTTCAACGTGCTTCTTTCAGCTTATTTTGTGCTTGTTTTCAGCTTCTTTTTTCCAGCTTTGAGGCGCACAATGCACGCTAATATCAGTGTGATGATCAGTGTGCTTGGTGGCGCCACTGCATGCGTTGTGCTATATAGGTGAAACATTCCGAGTAAATCCTTACACTTGCGCATTAGCATCTTATGATGAGCGCAGGACGCGTTTTTAAGGTACATATGTGCATGGCTACACTTTTGACCAATAGTAATCTGTGTGCCACTCTGTGTCTTACAAATATATGCTTTCGGATTTCCAAAAAAGAGTGTTACAAACATTATTGATAAGCGCTTCTTGTAAGCTTAGCCTGGCTCGGCTTAAGCTTTCTTTGTGTGCGCCCTCATTTAAAAAGCGTGCCGCATTCTTATCCTGCTTGGTGGCGCTAGTGTACGTCGAGTGGTAAGCGCTTGCAATAAGCATTCTTTGTGCTCGCTCCCTATAGCGCCATTCGTATAAAGTTTCTTTCAGAGTACCCCGATTATCAACCTGAATAATTGGAGATTTTAACCGCAACAGAACTAAACCAAAACGCCCGACTTTTTAAAATTTGTTAATTTGTATGCTCTTTCAATGCTATTATTTGACGTGGCACTAATTACCATTTCTTCATAACCACATGTTGTCCAATTTTTTCGTGTCAAATTCATATTCAAATTCACATAAAATTATCACTAATTAGAGAATTCGTGTACATAATTCATAGAAATAATGATTTCGAATCAATAATTAAACAGCAGACAGCGAATACAACTGCCAGCTGCTGTAATTCTCGCCAGAATTAACCAGAGGTGCAAAGTAGAAGTGTTGCCAGAACAAACAACCTCTTGTGGTTAAGTTTCAATATGAATGAGCTAGGAATAGGAACCTGGGAATTGAACCAGGGTCTCCCGAATGACAGGCTTCCCTCCTTATCGGAAGGGAATGGAAATATATTTTCAAATTGCGCTTTCGGTATTGGCAACCTTGTCTGCATAAATTGGGGAAGTTACGCGCCCAGAATATATGCAAAGTGCCCAACGTAGCAGTTTGAATTTGTTAAGAACATTTTCTGGAATCGGCAAAGTTTGGTGTACTTCTTCCCTCCCAAGTTTTTATTATTCATACGCGCGCATGAACATTTGCGAGAAAATTTAGGTCCCAAATGCCGAAAAATTGAGAAAGTGATAGCAAAGCGGATGGAAATGGAATAATAAATTTTAATTCAAGGAGAGCGAGTTTGAGCTAGGCCATTTGTGATAAGAAAGTACAATTTTGGTATTAAGGAGTTGCGCTGTATTAAGTGAACGAGCCACGTTTTAACTCCGCTGTACGAAGAATGCTAGATTAGTTTTGTGCAAAAAAGATAGAGTTGATCGAAATTGGCTCGAACAAATTTAAAAAGGAATATATTTTAAAATATTAAAAAAGAACTACCGGCGTTTTCTATAGCTGTAGATGAACATGAATGATGGCGAAGCTCTCCTGAAAAATTGAAACTAATCAAATTTGAAGAGTACACTAGTGAAAATTTTTCCACTCTTAAATTAAATAAAACAGCTCAAAAGTTTCCTGTGAAGTTTATCGACTTGTAAAACGCTACATTCCACTGTCAATCTACTGAGAAGGCGATTCGATAAAAAGAATTTTAAATAACGATAACACTGTCTTTTCTATAATTTTTTTCCTCAATTTTTTGATTTTTTTCCACAGATGGGATACATGTAGATAGAATTCGCACCTGCATATGAACTTTGACGGCAGATAAAAATTCGGACTCGTACAACCGAACAATGCTAATTCCGATATTGATTTTTTACATTTTGCACTTGTTCCAATTGGAACTTTATTGATATACATAAAAACTTACTTCAATTGACCAACTAGATTTCTTCCGGCTTCAAGTCCCTGGTTTGCCTAGTTTTTGCTTATATTATTATTATTATTATTCTTAATTGGCAATTACAACAGGTTATAATCGCCAGAATTAACGTAACTGGTTTTACTCATGCGTGAAGTGTATTCTGTAAATAGTCTGGTGCACAAGCATTCTTGGAAACAAATCGACTGAAAATGCTGAAACATTCGGTAACATTGGATCGCCTTCAATGATTTACTGATCCTGAACGAATTCTAAGAATGATGAATATATACATCATTTATAGATGGATCATCGCGAGCCAATCTCATCTCTTCAACTAAAATATGGCTTTGAATATTCTTATGAAATTTGAACTGCAGACTGGTGAAGACACTTGCTGAGAAATCAGATAGGCGTACTCAAGAAATCATCTATAGCTTGAATTTTAACCGAAGAATGTCTGTGAAAGCCGTTGTATAAGGAAATAAAAGCGCATTACGCAAGTAAATCGATTGCAAATTTTGGCCAAAACGCATCGACACTGAAAATGTAAACCCAAATTACTTGGTAGTTGGGAAAGCGGAGATCATTTCCCGTCATCGTGCTGCCTTATGAAAAATAAATAAATAATAACAAGACGAGCCACATTTAAGGCGATGCTTGTCATAAAAATGGATTTTTAAGGTTTTGATCCCGACAATGCAAACTAACACATGTAAAATTAGATAAAATAAAACGTCCAAATAGAGAATCAAAATATTAGATATTAATTAACAAGTTTTAAGAATTACAATTTTTCATTTTAGGTAAAAAAATTAGACAATTAAGTTGCTTCTCAGATGAAAATACAAAATATGAAAATCCGTTTATCCGAAGCTCAAATCAGGTTTTCAGTAGGTGTACTTTAACGTTTTACGAATCTCACTTTGGCAGGCGTGAAATCACGTATGCAAAATCTAAAGACTATTTGTTTTAAAAATCCCCTAAGGCAATCGTTGATTTCAAACGAATTAATTAATTATTTTCGCACATATGATTTCCTAACTTTACAAAGCTTATGACTGAGTACCTTAATTACATATTAACGCTTCTGTTTGAGTACCCTATAAAATAATACTTATACTTACTAAAATTAAATAATTCGCCCAATAAAAATGTGTGCTTGACGTTAAGGCTAATTTAATTATGGCAACGAAAGGGTACATCCATTTAACAGAAAAAGTGAACAATTTACCACATTTGCAAAATTTCAGCCATACTTGATTATTAAATAAATTCCATAAATATGAGGTCCCCCTGTGTTATTTTCTAATCTAGATTTTAAAAATTGATTTTATTGATTTTTGCCCGATAAATCGCTATCCACGCAATGCAAATTAGTTAGCAGTGATTGCCTGCTTGAGGGGGCAGCAATTTCTCCACTATTTCCAACATGTACATGCTAATAATATTTTATGGTTTATCGAAACCATAAGATGAATTTTTTAGATTAACTCCAGGTTCTTGCTCTGGAAATGAAAGTTAGCGATAGGGAAAACTTTCATTGGATTTCTCTTAAAACATTTAACTGAATAAGAGAAGCTAAATTCGCTCAACTGTTTCGAGAATTAATATTGTCACGAACTTAATGAATGTCTTCGCATCCTCCACTGAATGACGCTCCGCCAGGCGGCCATTTGGATTCTCGTGCCATTTTAAACGAAGTCAACCGCATATTGCGCGTGAAATGGATACACGCAGAGTGGCACGTGGCTCGTGCATCCGCCCAGCAACCTCGAGAACCTTCGAGAACTAACCTAACCTAGCAGCGCCACCACAGTCCACGGTGGAAGTGAACGGTTCCTGCAAAGATTGACCAAGACGTACATCCTGAAATTCCACGGGTAATCCTGTGAAAACCCATCGACCAGAATATCCACGTGACGATGACCCATCCCGGGATGTCGGTGGTTTAATCAATGACAAAAAGCCGATCGGACAAATTGAAATCAGTCGGACGATCGCTGCTTTCCATCGCTAATGCGGATTAGCGGTCTAATGCAACGTACACGTTTTCTCGTAAACGGCTTAAAAGCCTAGCTGGCGGAATAATAATTCGTCAAACCAGAAGGAAGGAATAAGGCTTTTCCGTCAATATATAGCGAGCTAGGGAGGGATTATGATCGAGCTTAGGACCTAGCCGATAATGCGACAAAAGTAAATGAATTTGGCGCGAGAAGAATTATCGAGACAATATTTCAAACAATGAAGCCTAATGGAGGCTAGAAAGAGTATACGACGAACGACGAGGATGATGATCACGATGATGATGATCACGATGGCAGGTTGAAAAAGCCACATAAAAAAAAAAGCCGGGGAGTCCAATTCACGACGGGAAAGAGCTATAGCGCGACGTCCGTGTACTTTAATCAACTGCGACCAGACCTTTATTGATAGACGATGAAGAAAAAAAAGTACACCAAATTCCAGAAGAAACGAACGGCTACAATGGCGATAGGCTTCTGGAAGGTCTCGACGATAGGAAAAAATACAATAAAAGGAGGAGAAAAAAACGACGAGGGGGAGGGAGAACGACGTTTAAGAGCTGGCCCGAGCTAAAAAATGAGCGGAAAAATGCCAATCTGCCTTAACGTTCCAACGACGTTCAGCGTCGAAGCTGAAGTCCATCCACCGATTGCAAATACCATTGATTCCGGAAGCTATGCCATTAGTCCGTGAGTATACACGTAGCCCATGTGGGGAAAAAACTGATGGCAAACTGGTTGCGAAAAGACTGATTGCAAACTGATCATATACAGTATACACGGTCCCCACAAGGGGGAGGGGGGACTAACATGTCTCTGACCTGGGGTCCCGGGATGAGAAAGGACCACGCGTTGGGAGATCCATACAGTTTTATTAATAAATATAAAATTAAACTGACTTATATTTTATCACAAATACAGCGGGGCATCATAACTTAGGGTAAGAGCACGTTGAAGCGTTTTCCAGTCGCTTAAACGTGCTCCTACCATTTAGCGGTATCCATAGGTAGGGGGCACGCCGAGGCCGAAAGATCCCGTTTTAGGATGTGGAAGCCATGTACCCTGTGCATGTATGTGTCGGACATAACCAGTTTCCAAACAATGTGGTTCTCATTTTGCGATCACGTTCCGCCAGTTTGCAATTCCAACGTTATCATCACGGTAATGCCGATGACTTTTCGAACGGCCCTCGTCAACGCATTTCCCATAATGAAAAGGTAATCCACAACATTCGGCAATCATCCACTTCACAACAAAATCCGAGTGAAGGCTACTCGTTCCTAATCTGATTAAACATTATAATCCCAAACATTAAGCCATGCAAGCGTCGCGCTAACCGAGCCGATTCGTTATTAAGCTCTCGCGCAAACCGAAACGTTCCGTTATTACCATATTTTTCAGGGAGCTGAGCATTATTGAAGACGTTTGCTGCTGGTTGCTCGCAAGTACGCTCTTCCGCGAGGATCACGTAACCACCGATACAGGTGTACTCGAGTGAGAAGCTTCGCGAATTGCACTTGGACAGTCATGAATTCACTAGAGCAAAAAAAAAAACGACAATCTCAAAATTCCCTCAATGTATATAAACGCCGTTTTTGAGCAGGTCGTTCCCATCGCGTGCAAACGCAACTTCGAGGGGACGAAAAGTGCTATTCGCAAAGCTTCTGCCCGAGTCCCCTAGTGATAATAAACGGCGAAGCTCCGTTTCGTTTAGCGCTCATTTGCGACGGCATTCCGAGTGCGCTATAGGCGAAGTAATACTGTTTCACCGAGTGGCGTATTGGAAAGGGAATGATGTCGGCATTCGGTCAAAAAATAAGGCAAAATAAAGAGAAAAGAGAATTTGGGCGAGTACGAAATAACTGCAATTGATGGACAAAAAAGCACGGTTGACATCGCCGAGCAATACAAATTGAATGGCATACCTTATTTAATATCATCGAGCGAAAGAGAAAGAAAAAAAAAAGAGGACACGCACATGTGCATGCCTAGAAAAGTTATTTGGCCCGTGGAAAATGCCATAGGGGATGGGCGAATGATTGGACTGCCAGGGGGCGCTCGGGGGAATGAGGGGGGGAGTGATGAAATGGCGGATCAATGGCGAAACGGACGTACGCCGAGTCATGCGCAACATTAAATTTGAATTAGCACGGGCGAATTTTTTATGAGTAACCAAGGTGAGTGATGTTCCTTTAGACCAGATGCGATTTCGTTCGCAGTATAGGGCAAAAAACGAAATGACGCCATGTTGGAGAACAACCTCGAGAACGCCAATTGCAGGTTCGCTTAAGGTTATCGCTGTTTTTAAACCAATTAATGCATCCCTTTTTCGTTTTTTAAACTTCATTACCGCCACCGTGCGATTTGCGAAGCTCCTGTCAGAGTACCCCTATTTTATTAACTGTTCTTTGTGGGGAGAAGGAAGTAAGGACATGTGCTGTTTTATCAAAGAATTTGCTAGTTAAATTGTAAAATTAATTTGTTTAAAAGCATCCTCACATTTTTTTTTTGAAAAATGGCCTTATCCCGATGAGCAATATCCTTTAACTTAGAAATGAAGCGTAGTAATTCTAACAAATTCTCTTCAGTTTTATCTTTAAGAGGGTCTTACCAGCTAGCAATCCGATGTCTAGGAGAATTTTTAAAAACGAACTTTTGGCGTAATATTACGAATTTTCCACAATATTGTTTAACAAGAAAACGTGAATTTCACATTCATAAAATTTCTATGCATTCATTTTAAACTACAAAAATCATTGGAATTTAAAAAGCGACATTTACCGTATTGACCAATACATGCAACATGCATTTAAAAATTAAAATTTTCAATTGAAAACGGAAATTTATAAACACGTTCACATCACAATTTCTAGTTATTTACCATAGTTTACTGCACAAAAATGCACTTCGAAAAATAGTTTTGCTCCACTAGAGAATTTTTTGCAGTCACTTTAATGTGAAGAGAACCCCTAGTTTCCCATTGAAGAGAAATTTTTCTAAATAGTTCGTCATTTTTCAATACTTGGACCTTTAGCATATTTCAATAACGTATACAAAAGCAAGATGGCTTTTAAGATGAGTTTTAAGGGGATAAGGGGACTAAAATGACCACGTCGCCTATAGTACCCAAAAAGCTCCGCCCGACCAATCTAATCACATCTGCAACCAAAATAATGATTCCCAATCCATAAATTGGTCCGTGGGGAACACCGTCTCGGATCAATGTCCCCGATCGAGGAGAATAGGGCGATATTGCAAATGTACACGACAGTCGTTTGTGTTCGTAGTTCGTCAAGAGAAAATGTCGTGCGGAAAACAAGAGCGTGTTGACCGTAAAAATGGCCCTGTTAATATTTGATTATGTGGATCCAAGCCCCAGTAGAGACAACTATTAGACGTGCCATTGGCATTTTTTTCTTCTATATATATTGCGCGCGTGTCAATAAAGCAACCTAGCTGCCACAGACAGCAATAGCAACAACGGCGCTCCGGGGGAACGCCGACGCTATAGATTTTAATTGGCATTTACACTAATGGAAAGTGAATTTGCATCAAATATATTGCGTGGTTGCGCAACGATGAAGTTTATATTGCGTACGCACCGTCTGCGGCCAATTAGCAGCGAGCCAGGCAATCACGGTAATTATTTACATTACGGTAATCGTACAATGGGAAATTAATTTTTTCCTAATAATTATCATATAGAAATAACGACGTAAGATTTTATTTATGTTCGCAATTAGCTGGCGTGGGGGAGCAAACTGGTCGATAGGGTTAGAATCAACGCTAAAAAATGCCAGCGCCTTCTGTCGGGAAGATTTCACAACCATGCTTACGATAAGGCAAACTCGGTTGCCTTTCGGATGTTATGATCTCTACGTGAAGTACTGTAAGTCAAAAAACCAGAAACAAAAACTGCATAAAAGGCCGAAAACAAATGGCCCACGCACGGTCTACAACCTTAAAGGTCGTGAAACCAAACATCCAACGCATAGTAAACACCTCCAGGCAATAAGAATAGGATCCTTAAAAAAAACAGAGGAAATCTGAACAGTACATTGACTATTATATGCGGAAAATCAATGAAAACATAGATAACGTAGGCCTACTATAATAAGGACAACAGTCAAAACACTGACATACGGCGCCATCCATTTCCATTCAGCGCATGCGCACGTGACGTCAAGTTCTACGAAATGTGCTAATAAGTACATAAACGAAAACCAAAATACTGTGCATGATGGAGGTCAGCCGTGTTGAATTATCGATTTTTATTACCAACGCATTTTTCACATTAAAACACATTTGATAAACATGTAACATAAGCAAGGTGGCTTATAATTTATAGAATTCTCGTCTTGCATTCGGTAGACCCAGGTTCGATTCCCGGGTCGGCTATCCTCTGTTGTGGTTTTCATGGTTTCACACAATTCCTCCAGGCGAATTCTGAGATAGTTACTATTTTAAATCGGCCACGATCATCTTTTTATCCCATCCTCCTTGTTAAAGTCCCAAATATGGGAAATACAATTAACTAAATTGTAATGTTGGGGTCCATCATCACCAGACTGATTAGTCTGACAAAATTTGTAGAATGATTCCCCCTGCCAAATGGTACAACGTGTACAGTATGTAGGCCTACTGACTGCATGGTAAAGCATTGAATTGAATTGAATTGAACAGGCAGGAAAAGAACATTAGAGCATGTCTAAAGTAGTTCATATCATTAATTTCTGTGCAGAGTTTCTAAAATTCGTAAAACTGAACGAATGTTCAATTTCATTTTTACTCACTTTGCACCAAACACGCGTCCTATGGCTCAACACTAGATGTAAATGTACTTGGAAACTCCTTAAAAACTTGGATTCGAGATAGTTATCGCCTCGATAGCATAACGAAACAACGCCGAGGCGACAGATACCGACAAATGGCTCCCTCGTCGTACTCCTTAACTATCTGATAAAAATGTCACCGAGGAGGATCATCTGGAATGCTCGGGGAACCTACAGAGCCCACCAACTCTCCATCCACAATCTCTACAATGGAAAAGCAGTTCATTTTATATCGGTTGAAGAGGGGACCCCCTCCCCAGCCCCCCTTAAATCCCTTCTTGATGATGGTGATAGACATGCCTAATGCGAAAAAGTAGGTGCTTTACTGTGAAATGCAAGCCCATCGCAAACGTCACGGGCGCTGAAGAGAAGCCAAAAGAGTAGAGCTGGGTTTTAACACCTGCCCTCCAAGATCAATTGCGAAGACATTATCTTGACAAATGCCGCATTCTCCCCCCATAATAAACCGTTATTTTGCACATAAATTGCCATCGCTATCTTTACTTTTCCATGTCAAATAACAGTTTGACTAAATAAACATGAAGCGCCATTGAATTATCTCGCTGACACAGACCATTACACTTCGCGCTCAAACAAGTGTAGGGGGCGCTAACCCCGCGCGATCACAAAATGCTCGCGTTTCGCACTTCCTAGATTAGCCTCATCTCATGCATACATTATAGACGCGGAGCGTTGATTATTCTATTTTTTTTCACAAAAAAGGATAGAAAGGTGATACGAAATTCAGTAGGATGGCAAATATTTACCATATTGCTTCCATAAGTTCTAAGCGACACGTTGATGTCAGACCGCAAGTTCCGCAAAAGCTTTTACAGCGATAAAGATTCATCGTTCAAATTATACTAGATCCCTAAGTTGCTCTTCTGAATTGAAAATTATCATAACCTTCCAAGATACAGTATAATATTCAAACACCTTTAAAACGACGTTTCTTTCAAGAACTGTTACGTGCATATATCTTAAAATATATTGTGTCAGATATTTCTTCACGGTTGTTTGGCCATTTATTTCGAATGATACTCAAAAATTACCTATTCTTACGAAAAATACTCAAATATTATCAGTACATGTAAATAAAACACCTCAATAAGACGATTTATTCTCAAGATTTTTTTATTCGGAGAGATTAGAAGCTTATACCCCAGGACAAAGCACTGGAAGACATTTACCATGCTTCGATTTGAAACACACCTTGTAATACTAAATTACTTTTAGAAATATAGTTAAAATTTAAAATGCATCACAAATGCACGTGACCAATCTAAATACATTATAAATGCATTTGTTTTCTATGGGTCGATGCGCCCGAAATTCCGTTTCAATTTCCCAACGCGTCGCAAATTGATGATCGATGTGAATCTTGTCCCTAGTCTTAGTGTAATCGAAAAACTCTAAATTGTCCGTTTAAAAATTAATTCCAATATTTGATGAAAGAAAAGCTGGCGTTGTCGACCCTGCAGTGAAAATGTGCGCTACATGAAGCATCTTCGTATGCAAGGACGGGGAATACAGAAGATTGGATAAGGGGGTGCCATCGTAATGTGTGTGCCATGGCAAGATGGATGGAGGGAGGTCAATAAGTATACAAGAGTAGTTGTTGGGTCGCGCATGAGCAGCGCCGGATGAAGTGGCTGGCAACGTGAGGACGTGGCGGTGAACGCCATCTTCGACTACTTTTCTGAACGATCATCAGTTTTAAGAGCATTTTGCTACGTGATTGGAGGGTGTGGCCATCATCCACGAGCCTCGATGCAGAACCGAAACGAATGAGAAAAAGGGTGCGCGAGTGCTAAGACAGCAAGATGCGCCTCGTAAAAGCGCACGTACGGTGCTCAACTGCGAGCCGAGCAACCGTGGATCCATAAACCCGGTAAATACACTTCAAATGGCGGATGCGACCATTATTTCATGTCACTCGAAGGCTTTATTCACCATTTAGGGAAACGACTTTCGCCTCGCAACGTTGCCAATGTTTCACCAGAGTTGCATTTTTCGGCTATCCTATTGTGACCATCAAATAAACACGTTCGAAACAGCTCGCATCGGAAATTTCCTCAGAAATAGTAAACATGTTTATCGCGATGCATTTGGAGGAACGTAGTCCTGGACTTAAATATGTATAGATTTGAACATTTAAGTTATAATTCTAAATGCGGCGCAAATAGATTTAACAATACGATATATGGTGCATTGCTTAATGATTGTTTTTTCAATGCATTGTTGAAAATATTTATGAAAGTAAACTTTTAATGAAATGCATAAGTTAATTAAGATAGGCTGAAACTCAGACGATGCCTTACGAATGGCCCTTTTGGCAGTAGTGAACTCACGTGTGCAAAATCGATAGGCTAATTGGTTTTATAAAAAATCACCCAAGGTAATCGCTGATTTTAAACTAATTAAAGTATATTCCTTTTTCATCAGTGACTTAACGACTGACAAAAGTGCATTTCATAAAACATTCGTCTGAGTACAGGTGTACCCCTAGTGTATAAATTAACATAATGTACTGCATACGAGGGCGCAGACTATACATTAATGACATGTTTTGAATATACAGTACATGTATTTTGCTCACCGAGAATACATTGTATTTTTTTAAATTTGGAATTTTATACATTTCTTGTACATTAATAAATCTTGACATCCTCAAGTGGTCGGTAAATAAATTACGAAAAAACGACTTCACGACCAAATTTGCTTAAAAACAG